>CAWUFW010025776.1:0-40462 GCA_963921515.1 Calotriton arnoldi
TGGGGGTAACCATAAGAGGCAGATCCTACTCTCCTACAGTAGTCATATCATGTTTTATATATTTGGAATGGTAATGATAAATTCTCTTTACTTGTAAAGTCAGATTTATCAATACTGTTTTAGAAATTTCACTTTTAGAAAGTGGACATTTCTCTGCTATTACAGCTCTGTGTGCCTGCAGCCTGTCTCCAATACACGTGGGTGGGTGACAGCTTCACTTTGTGCATTCCCTGTAGACAGCCACACACAAAGGGAGGGTCCATCTGCATCCTGATGGCTCATCCTGGGCAGGATGGGAGGGAAGAGCTGACACTTACACCAGTATAGGCAGTGTCCTGTCGCCATACAAAGGGCTGATTACACCCTACAGATAGTCTAGAGCCAGGGCTGAGAAGAAAGGACTTTTGTGCACTTCAAAGACCCTTCTTTGATGTCACCTCCTCTTCAAAGGCACAACTTGGTATAAGTTCTAGGTCTCTGACCCAACCAAGTAGTACAGTCCTGGAACTGAAGCTACTGGACAAGAAGAAGGACTGCTGTGCTGAGGATTGTTACTTGCTGGATTGCAACTCTGGAAACTGCTGCCTTGCTGTGCTCTCTGCAGCCTGCTTGCTCTCTCTGACTGTCCCAGAGCATCTACACATCTTGGCCAGAAACTGTAAGCCTGTCTGTTACTAGTGCAGTAGTCCTCTCCTCGACCGCTGCTTGCATGCAGTACTGGCCAGTGAGCCCAAGCAGAGGGAGACTCCGGTGGGCAGTGCGGGTAAAAGCCCTCACCGGTCCTTGCCGCACTCCTACTCGAGTCAGCTGTCCGTGAGCTGATCAGGCGGGAGCTGCAGCGAGTGAGAATGGCTGTCCCTGTCTTCAGAGCATGTCCTCTCTTCGGCACGGTGGCTTCCCTATGGGAGGGGCCCCACTCGGGGGTTCCAAATGGCAGCAACACTATCCCCAGACAGTGAGATGGTGGCACTTGATGGCACTTCTCCCCCAGGTGCTGTACGTCGCAGACCCCTGGCTGGATGGGCCGTATCAGGAATACACAAGCCTCTCTCTGTATGATCCAAAGCATTCAGATCTGCGCAGTCGGGGGGGATACCAGCTCCGCTCACCATGCGCTGGTTGAGAACTTCCTCCTTTTAATGCCCGCACCTTCCTCATCAGATTTTTGGGGGCAAAGTAAATGCTTCAACCGCGTTGATTTTAAAAAAGGGGAGCGCTCACCATCCGCGGTCATTTGGGAATTTTAAATAGCCAGACTCAAAGTCCCACGGCCAGGAGGTAATAAAGTCTTTTCTGATCCTGAGTCTCTGAAGAACAGGGGGCAAGCCAACATGCCATTGGTGAACACTGGGGCACAAAAAGCCCAGCAGGTCAGTAAAACAAAGCAAGTAGTCCCAATGGCAGTTCCTCCTGGCAGCACAGCAGTCCTCTGGCGATCCTAACCTGTGACCTGCACTCGATCTCCAATTTCACCATGTTATATTAGTCCAGTAATACTTGTCCATTTCATGAACATCATCGGCCTAATTACTTGATATGTATAGCTCCTGCCCCTGTTTATCTATTTGATTCGTTGATCTATTTGTTTGATTTGTTTATCTATTTGATTTGTATATTTCACATGTTGTTGTCATTATCTTTTATCTACTTATACGCCATGTTTGGCCCAATTATTATTGGGGGTCCGAACCTGTGACCTGCACCTGATCTCCAATCACCATGTTACATTTTGTCCAGTATTATCTGTCCATTTCGCGAACATCATATACCTAATTACTTGAAGTGTATAGCTCTTGCACCTGTATATTTATTTTGTTTTGTATATTTCATACGTTGTTTCATTATCTTTTTATCTACTTGTATGCCATGTTTGCTTTATATTATCTTCTCATGTAAAGCGCTCTGATACCTCTGGGTCTAGCCAGCGCTATATAAAACTTTTAAAATAAATAAAATAAATAAATAAAATGTACAGCATGTAGAGCCAGCGGCGTCTGGTTACAAGTCCAAGCAGAGTCTAAGATTAAGGGGTCAGAGCCCCTGTACTTATTCTCAAAAATGTCTTTGTTCAAGAGTGACTTCAAAGGAACTCACTAAAGTGTGCCTCAATCCCTCTCAACCCAGCCCTGGCTCCAGACAATCAATAGGGGGTAAATCAGCCTTTTGTGTGAGGGCAGGACACAATCTATACAAATGTAAAGTGAGAACGTCCTCTCCCTCTCCCTCTCGCAGCCCAAGAAGA
Organism: Calotriton arnoldi; assembly: GCA_963921515.1. Lineage (NCBI taxonomy): Eukaryota > Metazoa > Chordata > Amphibia > Caudata > Salamandridae > Calotriton > Calotriton arnoldi. The sequence continues at coordinate 2,243 of CAWUFW010025776.1, forward strand.
CTATCAGTATGCAGATGAATACCCTGTCATACCCAGCCCTTCCAGTGTTGTACCTGTCTGGAAAGTATGCACCAGGTGTAGCTGTCACCCATCCCTAGACGTGTATTGGAGTCAGGCTGCAAAGCAGAAAGAGTCATATTCCCACTTTCTAAAAGTGACATTTCTAAAATAGTAATGTAAAATTCAACTATACCAGTAGTAGGATTTATCACCACTATTCTAAACATACCAAGCATGGCACCACCACTCCGTTCTGATCAGGAATTACCACTTAAAAGTATATAAGGGAATTCCCAATGCTAGCCTATAGGAAGAGTAGGCCTTGCAGCAATGAGAAACAAAATAGGCTGCCTGTCACTACCAGGACATGCCACACAATAGAGGCACATGTCCTACCTTTTACTTACACATCACCCTGCCCATTGGGCTACCTAGGGCCTACCTTAGGGGTGACTTATGCGTAATAAAAGGGGAGTTTAAGGATTAGCAAGTAGTTTAAATGCCAAGTCAAAGTGGCAGTAAACTGTGCACACAGGCCCTGCGGTGGCAGGCCTCAGACAGTTTGAAAGGCTATGTCTGTGGCTGGCACAAGCAGTGCTGCAGGCCCACTAGTAGTATTTAATTTACAGGCCCTGGGTATATAGGATACCACTTTACAAGGGGCTTACAAGTAAATGTGCCAAACAGGTTTAAACCAATTTTACCACGTTTAGAGGAGAGAGCACATGCCCAGAGTCTTAAAGCCAACAAAAAAGTTTCATAAAAATAGGAGGAAGAAGGCAAAAAGTTTGGGGATAACGATGAAAAAGGGCCACGTACAACAGATGTGCAGAGCGGTATCTCTGCATGAGTGTACCTGGTGCGGACTTAGACATGTAATTACAGCTGTATCTACACTCCCCAATTCTACCAATACCAACCAACCGAAGCATCCCTGAAGGATGGTGTCTACCTGGGCTCACTAAACACAAACCAAACCACGCCACAACACTGCTGAAACAAACCACCAGCAGAACCTAAGTGACAACAGTCTGGCCTCAAAGCTCCCTTGGATGGGTAAAGCGACAGAGGCGCGGTGCTGACGGGTACTAACCAGTACTGTCCAGGTCTCTATCCTCCCACATTGTCAGTGACTCTCTTCCCGCCCTCACCAGTCTTTGAAAAGGGCTGCAGCGCCGAAAAAAGATCACTAGACATTGTTAACCACACTCACTTCCCATTGGACAGAGATGACACCCGCCTCCTCGTCCTTCTCCATATATTTGATTATTGGCCACCATAGGGTGAACCCAACCCTTCTGACACCTGTGTCCATCAACGGAGTGGGGCTCAGTTGGTTCGCTTCGTTCCTCACCAATAGGAAACAGATTCTCAGGCTGGGTCCCTCCTCCTCTGATCTACTCCCAATCACCTTCTAGTCCATCAAGCCTCGATACTCACACCCAGCATCCCCCGGAAATGACGTTCCTCCAAGACACCCACACTTCAAAGTTGTGTCTGTGAATTTACACAACTGGACCAACATTCTTACCCTCAGCCCCACAGGCAGAATATGTTCTTTGCCAGACACATGAATCTAAACTCAGCAAGGGTCGGCTTTTGGAATTGTAAATGGATGGATTCAGCCTGTCTCTGTCTAATAAAGTGAATTTACCCGGTTTTTGGCTTGACCCCTACCTTTCGAAGGGCCTCTCAGTGTGAGCTGGAAGATGCTCTGTTCTCTCACTGAAATTACTAAAACCTTTTCTGAGACCATTCTTCTGTTGCCTTGGTGTCCAAAGACTGGGTATTACCTGCATTGATTCCAGAAATGCCACTCTAGGGGGAGTTCTGAGACCCACCCAGGCATCACTCACTGCGATCACCCGCTCAGCTGCAAGACTAGATCCCGGAACAAGAACATCCAATCACGTGTGTCCAAAGGAACTCCACTGGCTTCCACTAGCAGTCAGAATACAATTCAACTGACATGGATAATATTCCAACCCATTTAATGCCTACAGCTTTAAATATTTACAACTGCTTTAAAAAGGAGTAGAGAATTACTACGACTGGAATTGAAAAATAATAATAATGCAGCCACCTGCCAACCCTCCTCTGGGGCAGAAGCCATGAGATGCCAAGAAAACCTTCTCTAATTTGGCAAAAAAACGAACTATTTCTGCACTTGTACCAGTGCTTAATTTGTAAAAAAGAAAATAATATATTGGGGGCCATGCCCAAAGATTTCCACTGCTGTTGCCACCTACTTCCACCACCTGTGGCACCCCACTGCTGGCCTGGCATTCAACGGGGAGCACTGGCAGTGCCTTCACTCATTGGCTGTCAGTAGCAGACACTTTGGGGGTGAGGTCGCATGCAGTTGCTTCAGCATCCAGTGGTGACTTGTCATCTTTTAATATGGATTCTGAAGGTTGAGGTGAGTGGGTTCTCTCCCTAAGAAATATTATAAACAAATGGGGTTTAATAATGCATTTTAAAGTATATTTTACACAAAAGCCATCTGGTCACAGTACCTCGGTTCAATCATAAAATGACTCAGATTTCTCATGAAACTGAGGGCTTGCAGCACCAATGCAGTGCCAATGCATGCCGTGCAGTACCAATGCAGTGCCAGTGGATGCTGTGCAGTACCAATGCAGTGTCAGTGCATGCTGTGCAGTCCCAATGCAGTGCCAGTGCATGCCGTGCAGTACCAATGCAGTGCCAGTGAATGCCGTGCAGTACCAATGCAGTGTCAGTGAATGCCGTGCAGTACCAATGCAGTGCCAGTGCATGCCGTGCAGTACCAATGCAGTGCCAGTGCATGCCGTGCAGTACCAATGCAGTGTCAGTGCATGGCCTGCAGTATCAATGCAGTGACAGTGCATGCCGTGCAGTACCAATGCAGTGTCAGTGCATGCCGTGCAGTACCAATGCAGTGTCAGTGCATGTCCTGCAGTATCAATGCTGTGACAGTGCATGCCCTGCAGTACCAATGCAGTGGCAGTGCATGCCCTGCAGTACCAATGCAGTGCCAGTGAATGCCCTGCAGTACCAGTACCAATGGCATGTTCTGCAGTACCAATCCAAGCATGCCCTGCAGTAGCTCTCTCATTCTGCACCATCTAATGTAGTGTAGTGATTAGTATAGTATGCCTTCTAGTAGCTCTGTCACTCTGTACCATCTAATGCAGTGTACGTGTTGCTTGAGTTGGATGCCCTTAAAAAACAGAAGACAAGAGGCGTTTGGCAAAACAGGAACAGTTTTTTAATTAAACATTATGTCTGGCAGAACAGTGACAGGCACAAGTCTCAGGACTGTCTCAGTTTACAATTGGTGTATGTCCTTCTTACACACAAAACAAAAAATACTAAACAGTGGCATTCCTCAGGGTTCGGCACTTGACTGTATATGTCACCCATGGCAGATATTGTGGAGTCCTTCGGGATTAGGGTTGTCTCATACAGCTGTTCTTCTCTTTCCAACAAAGGGATCCTTCAACATTAACTTCCCACAAATTATGTCTCAACTCTGTTCTTCAGTGATGAATGCTAACTTCCTGAAATTAAATTCAGACAAGACCAAAGTCCTTTTCTTTGGTCCTAAAATCGTACCTGATTGTAGCCTCTGGTGGCCACCCGAGATGTCCTGGCCCTGTCCTGCCACGGTGGCCAGAAACCTGGGGGTCAAATTTGACGCAGAATTTACCTTTGAACCCCAAATAATATCATTGTCTTGCTCCTGTTTTCTGACTCTCAGATCTTTGAGACGGATGATGCATTTTATTCCCATGGATCAACAGAAGGCTGTAGTACATGCCATGATCACGTCTAAACTGGACGACTCCAATAGCTCATATCTTAGTTTTCCTTCTTATCTTTTACACCGGCTACAGATCATTCAGTAAGCGGCGACCAGTCTGATCCTGAAACTTCCTCCCTCGTGTCCTATTTCGGATCACCTGCACCACCTTCGCTGACTCCAATTCCCAAAAGGATGCAGTTCAAGGCCCTTACCCTTGCTTTTAAGATTTTTTATTCCTGGGGTCCTTCGTATCTTAGGCGCCGTTTCGAACTCTCTCTCCAGGCCCGACTCCTTTTCTCCTAGCAATCATAAGGTGTTTCAAACCTCTCGGTTTGCTAAATCCAGAAGAGGAGGCCGCTCCTTTGCTTATCTGACTGCCAAACTTTGGAATGCCCTACCCTCGGCCTTAAGAAGCTGCGCATCCGAAGCGGTGTTCAGGAAGAGGATCAAAACGTTCCTCTTCGACTCAGTTTAGGCTCCTTCGGATTTGACCTATGAACCTGGTGGACACACTCCAAGCCAGCGCCGGGACACCTTTTTAGGTAGCTGTGCGCTTTATAAATGCATTGTATTGTATGATAGGTTGTAAAAGTTTCCGGCGTACCATATATGGTGAGGAATGTTGATGTCTGCCTTTGGAATCATAAATTATGAATGGTTACCAGAGTTGGGTCTCAACCTGTCGTGGACACGGTGTAGCCACTGGATAGCGTGCCTAGATCTCCGGCATGGGGAGCGCATGATCACTACGTGTGCTAAGTCCTGATTGGCTATGTGTTCCTAACTTCATGTCGCATCTGACTTTTATGGTGTTTTTATGAGTACGCCTAGCCCCCTCCAGCCATGTGATCTTTATTGGGATAATCTCCCTTGACCTTTTGTAATGTCGCTGCACCTATCTGTGGGATTGATCAAGAGTCTCCTGCCTGAGTGTTTGCCTACAAGCTACGCACCCTCCATCCTGTGAGACTGTGCTTGCGAAGGAACAGCACGACTGTCATCTCATCTCCCTCAGAATCCCTGGAAGATAAGTCGTCGATGGAACTGCGCTGACTGAAAAATCACTCCCAGATTCTGCTCCATTGCCCTCTCCCTCAGATTCTGTCTCAGTTTCTGATCCTGCCTCAGAGCTGGACTCCAGAACCAGATTTAGGGCCTGGACAGCATTCATCCAATGATACGGCATCTCTTGGTAGTGTCTAAAATCTTCCTTCTAAAACACTATTCTACGTAGAAAGCAGATAGGTTGTTGATTTGAAATAGTAGGTGGGTGTGTGTGTGCGTGAGTGATGCGTGCAACAGTCAATAATGAAGAGGTCACCTTATCTTACCTTACCTTACCTTCCAAGATCAGCAGGCTCTCCAAAGACACTAAAAAATACACAGTATTACTTCACCTTGCCACATACCCATCATCACAGCCTTTAGCGCCAATCATTTTGGTGCCCCCCCCTCCCATGACCTCCAATAAACATCTGTTATTCAGCGCCAAGATGCCCATGGGTGAACGTGCGCTTTACGAATACACGTTATGTTATGACCTCCTCCTTGGATTCCCTTACTACCACCCAGCAAACGTGCCCATCTTTCCATAGCCCCTCTCTCACATACATTGCATTTGTTTTAAAGCTTTACTAATCCACTTAGCAATTCACATAAAATATAGACCTGTTATTTGCAGCAGGCCCTCTGCGCTACTTTATGGCGTCAAAACTGACACTAGACAAAAAGTCCCATCTCACTCTCTCTCTAGCAGGAACATAATCACAAGCATAATCTTCACATTTGTATTGCTTCCTGAATGGTGTGGGGGGGGGGGCGGGGCTGGTGGGCTAGTTGGCCCCCAGGGACCCTCAGGATTCAAGGGGACTTAATCCCCCAACTTAAAACGCGCCACAGGGCGCTTTTGCACACTTGTCACATCAGGTCACACCCCCTCCCTGCACCACTGTGCAAACGCGCTCCCTGGTGCGTTGTAAATTGTGGGATTAAATCCCCTTGAATCCTGAGGGTCCCTGGGGGCCAACTAGCCCACCAGGTACCTCCAGTAAGCGCCAGAGAGCTGCGTTGCAGAGAGGTGGTCCAAGGCCATGCCCCTTTTTACACCACTCTGCAACGCAGCTCTGTGGCGCTTACTGGAGGTAGCTGGTGGGCTAGTTGGCCCCCAGGGAGCCTCAGGACTCAAGGGGACTTAATCCCCCAATATACAACGCACCAGGGGGTGCGTTTGTACAGTTGTGCAGGGAGGGGCCGTGGCCTGATGTGACATGTGTGTACTTATCCAATCACTCCGCCAAAACCCAAGCACTTATAAATTCACCATGCACTCTCCTTGCAGTACGCTAATCATCCAGTCAGTACCCATGTACTTATACAATGACCCAGGCACTAACACATGCACTGCTACAATCCCCGGAGCACTATCCATGCAGTCCAGCCATCACCCTGTCAGTACCCATGCACTCCTCCTATCACCCAGCCAGCACTATGTACTTATCCAATCACTCCGCCAAAACTCAAGCAGTTATAAAATCACCATGCACTCTCCTTGCAGCACTCTAATCATCCAGTCACTACCCATGTACTCATGCAATGGCCCAGGCACTCCCAAGAGCACTACCCCTGCAGTCCAGCAATCACCCTGTCACTCCCTGTGCACTCTTCATGCAATGGCCTAGGCACTAATACATTCACTGCTACAATCCCCAGAGCAGTACCTATGCACTCCAGCATTCCCCTTGTCACTTCGTGAGCACTCTTCTAATCACTCTGTCAGCACCGTATACTTATCCAATCACTGTGCCAATACCCAAGCACTTATAAATTCACCATGTAGTATCTTTGCAGCACTCTAATCATCCAGTCACTAACCATGTGTTTATGCAATGACCCAGGCACGAACAGATGTAGTGCTACAATCCCCTGAGGACTACCTATGCAGTCCAGTAATCTGCCTGTCACTACCTATGCACTCCTCCAATCACCTAGCCAGCACTATGTACTTATCCAATCACTCCGCCAAAACCCACGCACTTATAAACTCACCATGTACTCCCCTTACAGTACTGTAATCATCCAGTCACTACCCATGTACTGATGCAATGGCCCAGGCACTAACACATGCACTGCTACAATCCCCTGAGCACTTCCCATGCAGCCCTCTAACCACCTACACACTACTGATTCACTCCTCCAATTACACAGGTAGTACCCATGCACTCCAGAAATCCCTCTGTCACTACCCATGCACTCCTCCAATCACCCAGCCAGCACTATGTATTTATCCAATTTCTCTGACAAAACCCAAGCAGTTATAAAATCACCATGCACTTTCCTTGCAGCACTCTAATCATCCAGTCACTACCCATGTACTCATGCAATGACCCAGTCACTAACACATGCACTGCTGCAATCCCTTGAGGACTACCTATGCAGTCCAGAAATCTCCCTTGTACTACCTATGCAGTCCTCCAATCACCCAGCCAGTCCTATGTCCTTATCCAATCACTGCGCCAAAACCCAAGCACTTATAAATTCACCATGCACTGTCCTTGCAGCACTCTAATCATCCAGTCACTACCTATGTAGTCATAGAATGATCCAGGCACTAACACATGCACTGCTACAATCCCTGTGTACTACACTTGCAGTCCTCTAACCACCTACACACTTCTCATTCGCTCCTTCAATTCCCCTGGTAGTACCCATGCAGTCCAGCAATCAGCCTGTCACTCCCTGTGCACTCCTCCAGTCACTCAGCCACTGCTATGTACTAATCCAAACACTCTGCCAATACCCAAGCACTTATAAATTCACTCAGGCATTCTCCTTGCAGTATTCTAATGTTTCAGTCAGTAGCTATGTGCTCATGCAATGATCCAGGCACTAACTGATCACTGCTACAATCCCCTATGCACTACCCATACAGTCCTCTAACCACTTACACACTTCTTCTTTGCTCCTTCAATTCCCCAGGTAGTACCCATGCAGTCCCGGAATCACACTGTCACTCACCGTGCACTCCTCCAGTCACCCAGCCACTACCATCTACTAATCCAAACAACTATAACACCTATAGTGGTCAAAGACTGACAGGGGGATTGCTGGAGTGCATAGGTAGTCCTCAGGGGATTGTAGCACTACATCCGTTAGTGCCTGGGTCATTCCATAAGTACATGGTTAGTGACTGGATGATTAGAGTACTGCAAAGAGAGTACATGGTGAAGTTATAAGTGCTTGGGTATTGGAGCAGTGATTGGATAAGTACACGGTGCTGACAAGGTGATTGGAGGAGTGCTCACGGAGTGACAGGGGGAATGCTGGAGTGCATAGGTACTGCTCTGGCAATTGTAGCAGTGAATGTATTAGTGCCTGGGACATTGCATGAGTACATGTGTACTTACAAATTCACCATGCACTCTCCGTGCAGCACTCTAATCATCCAGTTACTACCCAGGAACTCATGCAATGGCCCAGGCACTAACTCATGCAGTGCTACAATCCCAAGAGCACTACCCATGCAGTCCAGCAATCCCCCTGTCACTCCCTGTGCACTCTTCATGCAATGGCCTAGGCACTAATACATTCACTGCTACAATCCCCAGAGCAGTACCTATGCACTCCAGCATTCCCCTTGTCACTCCGTGAGCACTCTTCTAATCACCCTGTCAGCACAGTATACTTATCCAATCACTGTGCCAATACCCAAGCACTTATAAATTCACCATGTAGTATCTTTGCAGCACTCTAATCATCCAGTCACTAACCATGTGTTTATGCAATGACCCAGGCACTAACAGATGTAGTGCTACAATCCCCTAAGGACTACCTCTGCAGTCCAGTAATCTGCCTGTCACTACCTATGCACTCCTCCAATCACCCATCCAGCACAATGTACTTATCCAATCAGTCCTCCAAAACCCACGCACTTATAAATTCACCATGTACTCTCCTTACAGTACTGTAATCATCTAGTCACTACCCATGCACTGATGCAATGGCCCAGGCACTAACACATGCACTGCTACAATCCCCAGAGCACTACCCATGCAGTCCAGCAATCCCTCTGTCACTCCCTGTGCATTCTTCCAATCACTCTGCCAGCACCATATACTTATCTAATCGCTCTGCCAAAACCCAAGCATTTATAAATTCACCATGCACTCTCCTTGCAGTACTCTAATCCTCCAGTCACTACCCATGTAGTCATGCAATGACCCAGGCACTAACACATGCACTGCTAGAATCCCCTGAGCACTTCCCATGCAGACCTCTTACCACCTACACACTACTGATTCACTCCTCCAATTACCCAGGTAGTACCCATGCACTCCAGAAATCCCTCTGTGACTACCCATGCACTCCTCTTATCACCCAGCCAGCACTATGTACTTATCCAATCACTCCGCCAAAACTCAAGCAGTTATAAAATCACCATGCACTGTCCTTGCAGCACTCTAATCATCCAGTCACTACCCATGTACTCATGCAATGACCCAGGCACTAACACATGCACTGCTACAATCCCCTGAGAACTACTGATGCAGTCCAGCCATCTCCTTGTCACTACCCATGCACTTCTCCAATCACCCAGCCAGCACCATGTACTTATCCAATCACTCCGCCAAAACCCAAGCACTAATAAATTCACCATGCACTCTTCTTGCAGTACTCTAATCATCCAGTCACTATCCATGTACTCATGCAATGACCCAGGCACTAACACATGCAGTGGTACAATCACCTGTGCACTGCCCATGCAGACCTCTAACCACCTACACAGTACTGATTCACTCCTGCAATTACCCAGGTAGTACCCATGCAGTCCAGCCATCGCCCTGTCACTACCCATGCACTCCTCCAATCACCCAGCCAGCACCATGTACTTATCCAATCACTCTGCCAAAATCCAAGCACTTATAAAATCACCATGCACTCTCCTTGTAGCACTCTAATCATCCAGTCACTACTCATGTACTCATGCAAAGACCCAGGCATTAACTCATGGCAAATACAGAGGAGGTCATGCTAATCACAGGGGTACCCCAACGCATAGTGTTCCCTAGTGTATGTAGGTGTTTTCACTGTATTCTAAGTGTCTTTAAGCATAGCACTGGCTCTAGGCCTGGTTTGTCAGTCAGTTACCACCAGTACTCGTCAGCAAAAAGTTGGGGGCACAGGAGGACTTTCTGCTCCTCTGTTGGTTCTTTCTGCACATCTCTTGCTTCTTCCTGCACTTTTCTTCGTCTTTCTGGACTTCTGTTGCCTCTTTCTGCATTTGTCTTGCTTCTTTCTGCGCTTTTCTTCCTCTTTCTTTACATGTCCTACCTTTGTAGGCATAGTTAGAAATTAGCATTTAAAAAACCTTTGAAATTCACTGAAAAAACCATAGGTTTCAGGGACGTTATAGTTAGAAATTAGCATTTAAAAAACCTTTGAAATTCACTGAAAAAACCATAGGTTTCAGGGACATTATAGTTAGAAATTAGCATTTAAAAAACACCTTAGAAATTCACTGAAAAAACCACAGGTTTCAGGGACGTTATAGTTAGTTGGACATTTCACTCGTACAAAACCAGAGAAATTTGGCTGTTATAGTTAGTTCAGCTAACTATAACTCGGGCCCCCGCAATGCACTGCTGATGACGTCACATATTACATCATTCATGACATGGTCAGTGACATCACTGATGACATCACTGATGACATCTCAAATGACATCACTGATGACATCATCCACGTGATAATCTGATGCACCTCCTCATACCCTAATATAACCTTTGATACACCCACTCTAAAATACAGACTACCATTTTTGAAACCATAGACACACCAATACCAGTTAGTACATACCCACTCACTAATTCCTAGGTCTACACACACATCCACTCATTCACCCATACAGTAACTCATACATGCAGTCAACCATCAATACAGCTTTATCATATGCACTCACATATCTATACAGACACTCACACACCGCCACTCATCTATAGAGCTACTCCCACACCTAGTCAGTCATGCAAACAATCCATCACACTCCCATTTACTCACCTATACAGTTATACACACACCACCTCACTTATTCAAACATATACTAACACATTCTTACGCTCTTGTACAATAACTAATACAAGCACACACTAATCCATACAGCCACTCTCACTATCACTCACTCTCATATATAGTCATGTATACACTCCAACACTCACATATACTGCCTTTCACATATGCAGTTACTCACACATGTACCACTGAGGCATCCATTCACTCACCAACACACCCATACACACACTCGCCCACCCATACAGCCCTTCACAGATGCAGTCTTGAACCCATACACCCAGTGAATCATCCACTCACACATCTATGCACAGAGTCACACCCCCCACCCACCCACCCACACACACAGACACTCAGGCACCCATACAGATACTCAGACAACCAATCAATAACCCATATAGATCCTCATTTAGCTACTCACCAACCCATGCAACCGCTTACACACCAACTGACAAACTAAACTGTGTGAATGTCTGTATCAGTCACTAACCCATGCATTCAGTAAGACACATTTAATCACTCACTTATACAGTCAGTCACGCACCTACTAAATCATCCATCCAGACACTTATTCACCCACTCATTCTTCAATACACCTTGGCATATATATAAAACATATTTAAACTTTATAGAAACACACAGTCACTAGATGATGTCATCAGTGATGTCATTTGAGATGTCATCAGTGATGTCATCAGTAATGTCACTGACCATGTCATGAATGATGTAATATGTGACGTCATCAGCAGTGCATTGCGGGGGCGCGAGTTATAGTTAGCTGAACTAACTATAACGGCCGAATTTCTCTGGTTTTGTACGAGTGAAATGTCCAACTAACTATAACGTCCCTGAAACCTGTGGTTTTTTCAGTGAATTTCTAAGGTTTTTTAAATGCTAATTTCTAACTATAACATCCCTGAAACCTATGGTTTTTTCAGTGAATATATATATATATATATATATATATATATATATATATATATAGTAAACTTGGGGGCCACCCAGGGTAACCACACATCGGCCAGTGAGAAGGAGGGCCGACCCCCTGTCAATTGCGGCGTTTTTTTCTTTTTCAAATTGTTTTCATTATATCTAGCCCCTGCGTGGGTGATCGCGTCCCGCCCCTGGAAAACCAACATTTTAAAAAAAAATGTCTTCGAGGACCGACCACCCAGATAACATCCTTGGCGTCTAGTGAGGTTTCCTGGCTGTGGCTCGCAGCGCAGCCGCGATCCACCACCAGGAACACCTTTCAGGAAGGCCGGGTTTGAAAGGGGAGACTCACCCTTTTTCAAACAAGGCCTCACTGAAAGCTACATAGGCCTATTTCGGGCTATTTTCCCCACCGGACTCGAGTATGGCCTTACCTGCTTCTTCGACTCCTGTGGTGGAAAACTGTGACGTCAGTGTGCCTCGCTGCGCACTGACTTCACAGATGGGGTATAGATGCAGTAGCAATTCTGTGTCTCCCCCTGGGGTTTTAAAAAGAAGCAACCTCCGGTGTTTTGCACCTGAGGATTTTAGACGGCCCTCCATGGTGTAGGCCAATGGTCATTCCCCCACCAGGGAGGTAGCGCATGTGTTGGCCATTGGCCGACACACGCACCAAAGGGGTTAAGAAGACTGCCTCAGTTGCACTAAGAGCCGCCCTCGGCCCACAGATGGGCACTGGAGCAGATGTGTTTGTACACTGAGTTGGGGGGTTTTGATACCTTCAAAAATGTTTTCTCCGGGAAATCTCAAGGCCATGTGATTTCTTCCCCTATTTGGCCTCTCCTACGCCTCCTGTCCAGCTCGGTTTAGATATCAGTGGGTTCAGACAGAATATATAAAGCTGCTAGGTTGGTGTCATACCGGGATAAGTTTGTGGTACCCTGTGTGGTTCTACCTTGTTGGTTGGATCTTGGCCCTTATTCTACATAGGTAGAGGTGTAAGAGGCATTTTGCTTTTTCGGGGGCTACTTCTTGAGACCAGTAAAGCCTGTCTGCGCCTACTGCATGTGGGATTAACAAACAGACGTAACATGACCTGGCTGATGCTTGGGAGGCAACTATGGTCATGTGCTTATACCATGTGTTATGTAAAAGGGCGCTGTGCAGTGCATGTGGGATTCTGGTCTTCTGTGTAGTGTAATTGTAAATAACATGAGAGATCCCCACACAGGCACTGTGGTTTCCTTTTAGTAAATTGCTTTCGACTCAACAGTTCCTCTGTAGTACTCAAGTGTGGGATTACCCATAATAGGCAGATCAATACAGATATACGTAACTTTTGTTGTGACACTGCGATTCTAGGTATGGGGCCCCCCGGGAGTCATCTGCGCTTCTCCGGTGGCCGGGTTCCTTCTGACCAGTTTGTGGCAGTTCTCAGTTTTCAGTTCGAGGGCGATGTTGCTATTGAAGAGCTTGACCACACGTTGGAACAGTCCATCCACCACTTTTCTCCTCAATGAGGGCCGCGGGTGTTAAGCAGACCCCTCGCTGACAGCCTGTGGTTTTTTCCCCCCTTCCATTTGTGCAAGTTCAGAAATATTCCTTTTTCCTTTGGTCGTGGTGGGTGATGACGAGTTTGAGTTGGTGCACTTAGTTGTCCTTGTGGATACCTGTTTTTGAATGAGAACTTTGTTGACTTAATTCAGTTTACGTTACATGTTCCGTTCCTAATGATTTTGGAGAACCTGTTCTTACTGCAGGCGTTTGACCCCATCGACCTACCAGTCGCGATCTGGTGAGGTATTGGGAGGTGATCCCTGTTGAGCACGTTTTTAGTGGTTAGAGGGCAGTAAGGATGATTACTATAAACATATATAAACCAGAAAGATCTTTTTTTTAAAAGATGTTGAGCCGCCCCCCACATGGGTGAGTAAGTACCAGACTGCATTGTTCCTTGATTTCTAGGTCAGCCCCTCTCCTTTGTCGACCGGACGGTGCGGCTCTCAGCCCTGCTAGGAGCCTTTCATCTACCTCTTATTCTTCCCAGCGCTGTGCCCTGTATCTGGCCCCGCTTCCCTCATGAAAAGTTTGTAACCCAGGGGAGGCTTGGGTCCCTACGCCAACTAGATAGGACCACTTTAAAATTGTATACAAACTAAGTGTCTAGTTGCATTAGTTATCCAAAACTTTACCAATAAACAAGGCAGTGTCACTAATTCACAAGCCTGTGTGATTTATTTCACTTATCTTTATCTTATTCACAAGGGTGTTTGATGCACTTTAGTCATGTCATCATAAAGGGCAACACATGATTGTGCAACTTATTTGTCAACAATATACATACACAAATTACAAACCAACAACACTTATATACACAAAAAATCATATGTGCAAAATTCAACTTAAGTTATACAGACTTTTTAGCATGTACACTTATATGACATATATGACCAGTCCCTAACTGAAATCTAAAACACTGGGCGGAAAGTTTAAATTTTTCAACTGAATGTCTGTTGTCTCCTGCCAGTGTATGTAGCTCTGGGAACTATGATTTGGAGTGTTGTCAACAAGAGAGTACTGTTAATGTGAAATCTCTCCTAGAACACACTGTAGGTGTCTTATCCCAGACGCTGGGGTCAACGCGTTTCAAACCCCAAAGTGGTTATGGGGTTTTCCTCAGGACCTGGACCTGGTTGTGTCTGTTGAAAACAAACGAATGTGTGTGTTATACTGAAATAACTGTAAAAACCTAGTCCACTGTTATATCCTTATTGTTTCAACACTGTACCTGAAGTGCTTTGATCTTGTCCTTAGTGGAGATTTTTGTGAGAAAACAGGTGCGGAGCCAAAATAGTTATCTGATTCCTACCGGAAGAAAGTGTGTAGCATTTAGGATAATTATATGTAATCGACACTGGGTGAGTAGACTAGTTAGATAGAGTGACAGAGAGACTTGCCTTTGTCTTTTGAAAAACTCTGCTCTTCAGTTAAATGGTGACTTCAAAGCCTCGTAAAATAGGTTTAACCTGTTGGGTGACAAAGTGTATTTTTGAGTCATATATGGAACCCACACCGAAGCGTGTGATCGTGAGTTTTGCTTTGGTCCTGATTGAAAGTGGTAGGTTGATAAATGCTCAAAGTATTGCCCGCGGCGGGCTTGGGACGATTGATGGCATCACAATATTTAAGCGCATGTGCGTATTCTTTCGCATGTTGTCTGCTTATGACTCGCTGCGTGTTGTCAAACTCTGCGGTTGTTGTAAGCGCGCTGATCCTAACAAACGTGAACTCACTTCAAAGACTGAGTCACTTGCCTGAAATTCTTTTCAGCGTTCGTTCTCATGCTGCGTGCCTTCTCGTCAGTTACATTTTTGAACTGCGTGCTTGTTGATATGTCTCCGGGGGATACATTCAAAAACCGTACTGGAGTGTTCAGGATTCATAGATGGTGCATTGTGAGTTCTGGAGTTCACAAAACGGACAAACCTTGTTCGTGTGAGTGTAAAGGCTTGTTGCTTGATTTATAATTTGGCAATCTCGCTCATTTCGTTTAACCCTTTCATAACAGTGTCAAATTTCATTATCAAATAGCTTCCTTTCTTGTTAACAAGATTTCTGGGTCTCTGCCTCTGGGGTTCGGTGTGATGGCACAGAGAACCGTCCACTTAAAATCTTTTTCAGCATGATTATATTCCACAAAGTGATTTACCATAGGTGCTGTAAGTATTTTGTTTTTGAGTCTAGAACGATGTTGCACGATCTTTTGCTTCACTTTTTGATTGGTTTTTCCAATGTAGATTTTCTGACACAGGCATACAATGGCGTACACCACGTTTCTGGTTTTACAATTTGTAAATTCGTTATGTTGCCAATGTGTATGGCCATCTGTAAAGGTGGTTCCTTCGATGGTAGAGCTGCACAATGAACAATTGCCACACTTGTGGTGTCCTTGAACTGGTTTAAGGTTGAGCATAGTGCGAAGGGTGTCTGGTTTTTTTGTTTGCGTTTCTGTGGCACGTATTATATGTTGTCCAATGCTGCGGTTCTTTTTGAGGGCGAAAAGTGGTGGCCCTATATTTTGTATCGAACCTTCAATCAAATGCTAATTGCTGTTGATAATCTTCTTGAATGAATGGGTGTGAGGCCCAAATGTTGTAACGCATTCCAGACGTTCTGTTGGAGGTTTACACTTTTTAGTTAATAGATGTTCTCTTGGTGTGCACCACGCTCTCTTAATGGAGTGCTTGAATAGTTTGTGGGGATAGCCTCTTTCTTTCAATTTCCCAATCAACGTTTCAGCATGCAGTTCGTAATCTTCCCTTCTAGTACAGTTACGTCTTATACGTAAAAATTGGCCATATGGCAAATTATCTTTCAGATTTCTGGGATGATAGCTGTTATAGTGCAGGGCGTTGTTCTTATCAGTTGATTTGGTGTGTAGCGTTGTGATTAGACCAGTTGGCAATGTTTTCACTTCGACATCCAGAAATGCAAGACTTTTTCTACTGTGTGACAGACTGAATTTAATATCTGGGTTTCGGTTGTTAAGCCAGACGTAGAATTCAGTTAGAGATGACTCATTGCCTTCCCAGATGCACCACACATCTATATATCGATACCACTGCAGTATACATTCAATATATGGATTATTGTTGTAGATGTATCAGTGTTCATATCTGGCCATGTACAGTATTGCCATTTCTGGTGCTACGGGACAACCCATGGCAGTCCCTTTGACTTGTAGGAAGAAATCATTTTCAAATTTAAAGAAGTTTTTGCGCAAAGATAACGAGGCCAAACGGAGGATGAATTCAGTTGGTACTTGGTGTTGTCTTGGTCTTTGGTCTAAATAGAATTCCATTGATTTCAAAGCGTCCTCCTGGGGAATGTGTGTGTATAAGGACGTTACGTCCAATGTTGCCAAGATGTGGCGCGTTGGATCAAAGTCGAAACCCTCAATTTTATTGATGAATTCCATAGTATCCCGTAGATACGAAGGAACTGATGACTGGAAAGGTTCCAAAAAATGTCCACATATTTGGAAAGAGGCTCTAAGATGGAATCACATCTGGAAACAATCGGCCGTCCGGGAGGGTGCGTGACATCTTTGGGCAAAAAATACATTACTGGAGTGCGTGGATGTTTGTTTATCAAGAACTCTGATTCTTTGGGGCCCAAAATACCCATTTCCACCCCTTCGTTGACAATCGTCACTATTTCATTTTGGATTTCTTTTGTGGGATCTTGCGGGATACGACGGTACCACAGAGGATTGAGGACATGACCTCTGCCCTCTTTGAGGTATGCTTCCTTGGACCATATAACGACGGCTCCGCCTTTATCAGCAGGCTTAATGAAAAGAGCAGGCTGCCCTGTATTCTTGTCCTAACTCCTTGTTGCGTGCCCTTTGTCTTCAGGCAACCGCTCCCACCTTTCTTCCTCTTGCCGTCTGGCCTGTCTCTTTTGCTCTGAGCTACGCGCTGCTTTCATTGACCTGGCTTCATTTTCAAACTCACTCTCCGTTTCCTCCTCAGCTGCCTGGGTAAACCCTGTAGCCCCACCCTCATCATCAATTCCCAGGGGACTGAAGCTCCCTTCCTCTCCTGAGCTCGCTGAGTCGCTATCGAGAACCACCACAAACTTTCCCTACACTCGTTTATCCCCACCTGAACCTGTGGGAGTGTGTGCTTTACTTGCCTAGGAGGTGTCATGTGTTGAGCGTTGTGGATGGGGAGTCGAGCTACTCGGGACCTTACCTAGGGACTTGGGCTGCGCTGGGTGCGAGTGGGCTCGCTTGCTTTAGGCTTTCTTGGGCTTAGATCTAACTGTCCTTTTTTTCAGTGGGGGGCTTGTCAGCTTCTACTATTATTAGGTTTGAATATCAATAATGGTCGACAAAAACAAAACCATAAAACATGGGTAAGTTCATCACATATTATCCTCTAGCAAGAGAAGACAAGCGTGGAACACGTTCCTAAGTGAACTGGATACTCTGCCACTATCCGCTTCTAGACAAAGGTGGAATTCACTGAAACCATTTAATAACCCCGAAATCACTGGCCCCTCTTGGCCACTCATGAGTTACACCCAGTTTCCTGGGTCCAAGTTTTCCCTAAAGTCTGAATTACCTCCTGTGTCACGCACAGGATTTCACCCCCCGTGTCACGCCCAGGGTCCAAGCACCACACACGTCCCACACTCCTTTCAGATACTAATGGTGTTGAGAAACCTGATTAACACTGAGAAATCCTTGAGCTAAAAAACTGAGACTGAAGTGACCAATCCGCTCAATCAGGATAGCTGTATCACAAAAATAGAGTCCTGGGAGCTATAAAGGGCTAAACACAGTATTACACTATATTCACCTTAGCTAGTGGACAGCTATCGAACAAAGGTGACTTCCTCAGGAATGCCTCAGAGGCCGCCTTACGACTGACACAGTTGTGACATATAAAATAGGTAATATGCCAGACCCCGTCAGTGGCAGGGCGCTCACGTTGTCTTTTTACGCTTTTCCCTGGTTTGCCATACGCCAAATGCTTTAGAAGACAAGGTTTCAGGTTTGGATGTCATTTCTTACCCTTTGTGATGACTGCTTCAGGACGGATCTCCACCCGATACAGTGTACGTTGGAGTAGTTCCGTCTAATGACTAGCACTGTATACCTTCTAGTAGCTCTCTTACTCTGTACGATCTAATGCAGTGTACTAACTAGTACAGTATACCTTCTAGTAGCTCTCTTACTCTTTACGATCTAATGCAGTGTACTAACTAGTACAGTATGCCTTGGAGTAGCTCTGCTACTCTGTACAATCTACAGTCGTGTACTGACTAGGACAGTATTCCTTCTAGTTGCTCTTTTAC
The DNA here is from genome assembly GCA_963921515.1 of Calotriton arnoldi. Taxonomy (NCBI): domain Eukaryota; kingdom Metazoa; phylum Chordata; class Amphibia; order Caudata; family Salamandridae; genus Calotriton; species Calotriton arnoldi. The sequence continues at coordinate 20,889 of CAWUFW010025776.1, forward strand.
TCTGCACCATGTAATGCAGTGTACTGAGTAGTTCTGTATACCTTCTTGTAGCTCTGTCACTCTGTACCATCTAATGCAGTGCACTGGCTAGTACAGTATACCGTGGAGTAGTTCTGTCACTCGGCACCATCTAATACAGTGTACCGACTAGCACTATATACCTTCTAGTTGCTCTGTTACTCCGTACCATCTCATACAGTCTACTGACTAGTTCAGTATACGTTCGACTAGCTCTGCCACTCTGTACCATCTAATACAGTGTACTGACTAGTACAGTAAACAATCGACTAGCTATTCCGCACAGTACCATCTAACTCAGTGTACTGACTAGTATAGTATACCTTGGAGTACTTCTGCCACTCTGTACCATCTAATGCAGTGTACTGATTAGTACAATACACCTAGGAGTTGGTATGTTACTCTGTACAATGTAAAACAGTGTGCTGCCTAGTACAGTATACATTGGAGTAGCTCTGTCACTCTGTACCATCTAATGCAGTGTACTGACTAGTACTGTATACCTTCTAGTTGCTCTGTTACTCCGTACCATCTCATACAGTCTACTGACTAGTTCAGTATATGTTCGACTAGGTCTGCCACTCTGTACCATCTAATACAGTGTACTAACTAGTTCAGTATACATTGTAGTAGCTAATTTACTCTGTCCCATCTTATGCAGTGTACTGAGTAGTACTATATACCTTCTAGTAGGTCGGTTACTCTGTGCCATCTAATTCAGTGTACTCACTACTACAATAGTGGACCTTATATTAGCGCTGTCACTCCGTACCATCTAATGCAGTGTACTGACTAGTACAGTAGATCTTATAGTAAGGCTGTCACTCCGTACATGTAATGCAGTGTACTGACTACTACAGTATACATTGAAGTAGCCCTGTCACTCTTTATCATCTAATGCAGTGTACTGACTAGTACAGTATGCCTTTTAGGAGCTCTGTCTCTCTCTACAATCTAATACAGTGTACTGACTAGTGCAGTATGCCTTGGAGTAGCTCTGCTACTCTGTACCATCTACAGTAGTGTACTGACTAGTACAGCATACCTTCTAGTAGCTCTCTTACATTGTACTATCTACAGTAGTGTACTGACTAGTACAGTCTACCTTTGAGTAGCTCTCAGAGTCTGTACCATCTAACACAGTGTACTGACTACTACAGAGCCCGATCTGCTGCAGTGTTCGGTGTAGTACAGTGTGCGATCTAGCACTGTGTGGTGTAATGTAGTATTCTGTGTGGTGCAGTGTAGTAGGCATCATGTATGATAGTGTGATGTAGTGTAGGCTGCATTGTGTGGTGCAGTATGCGTCATGTATGATAGCGTGGTGTAGTGTAGTATGCCTTGTGTGGTAGTGTGGTGTAGCATGCTTCATGTGTGGTAGTGTGATGTAGTGTAGTATGCCTCGTGTGGTAGTGTGGTGTAGCATGCTTCATGTGTGGTAGTGTGGTGTAGTGTAATATGCCTCGTGTGGTAGTGTGATGTTGCATGCTTCATGTGTGATAGTGTGGTGTAGTGTAGTATGCCTCGTGTGGTAGTGTGGTGTAACATGCTTCATGTGTGGTAGTGTGATGTAGTGTAGTATGCCTCATGTGGTAGTGTGGTGTAGTACGCGTCATGTATGATAGCGTGGTGTAGTGTAGTATGCCTCGTGTGGTACTGTGGTGTAGCATGCTTCATGTATGGTAGTGTGGTGTAGTGCAGTATGCTTCACGTGTGGTAGTGTGGTGTAGCATGCTTCATGTGTGGTAGTGTGGTGTAGTGTAGTATGCCTCATATGGTAGTGTGGTGTAGCATGCTTCATGTGTGGTAGTGTGATGTAGTGTAGTATGCCTTGTGTGGTAGTGTGGTGGAGCATGCTTCATGTGTGGTAGTGTGATGTAGTGTAGTATGCCTCGTGTGGTAGTGTGGTGTAGCATGCTTCATGTGTGGTAGTATGGTATAGTGTAGCATGCTTCATGTGTGGTAGTGTGATGTAGTGTAGTATGCGTCATGTATGATAGTGTAGTGTAGCATGCTTCATGTGTGGTAGTGTGATGTAGTGTAGTAAGCCTCGTGTGGTAGTGTGGTGTAGCATGCTTCATGTGTGGTAGTGTGATGTAGTGTAGTATGCCTCGTGTGGTAGTGTGGTGTAGCATGCTTCATGTGTGGTAGTGTGGTGTAGTGTATGTCTCGTGTGGTAGTGTTGTGTAGTGTAGTATTCTGCTTGGTACAGTGTATTGTGCAGTAGAATGTCCTCTCTTTGTAGTGCAGTGCTGCTTGTTGTAGTGTGTGGTCTAGATGAATGCATGCTTTACTGTAGTGATCAGTCTAGTGCTGCGCGCTTTATTGTAGTGAGTGGTCTAGTGCCGCGCGCTTTAGTGTAGTGAGCAGTCTAGTGCTGCTCGCTTTAGTGTAGCGAGAAGTCTAGTGCTGCGCGCTTTAGTGTAGCGAGAAGTCTAGTGCCTCACGCTTTAGTGTAGTGAGCACTCTGTTGCCGCGCTCTCTAGCGCTGCATGCTCCTCCCAGATGTGGTGTAAATTAATCATATGTAAAACAGAAGCAGTAATTACAGCCTTTATTTGTGTCATTAAATCTCTAATTCTGAATCTCTTCTCTGCAGTGATGGTGACTCTGGATCCTGACACGTCTCATCCTCGGCTCCTCCTGTCTGAGGGGCGGAGACGGGTGAGAGGGACGGACACAGCACAGCCCCTGCCGGACACCCCCAAGCAATTCACTCTCTACTCCTGTGTGCTGGGGGTCGAGGGGTTCACCTCCGGCAGACATTACTGGGAGGTGCAGCCACTGCAGGAGGAGGAAGGGTGGTGTGTGGGGGTCGCAGCAGAGTCTGTGAACAGGAAGGGAGGGATCACATGGTCACCTGAGGGGGGAGTCTGGGGTGTGGAGGGGTGTGAGGGTCAGTTCTCGGCTCTCACCTCCCCTCAGACCCCTCTGTCCCCGCGTGAGAAGCCCCTGAAGCTGGGGGTGTATCTGGACTACGAGGGGAGGCGGCTGTCCCTGTACAATGCTGACTCCATGGAGCTTCTCTACTCCTACCCGCAGGCACCCTTCACAGAGAAGCTCTTCCCGTTCTTCTGTCCCTGGGGAGGAGCGGAGTTGAGGCTGGTGTGAGAGCTGGAGGGAGCTTCAGACCCTCATCCTTCCCTCCCCCCCTACAGGGGAGGAGCGGAGCTGAGGCTGGTGTGAGAGCTGCGGGGAGCTTCAGCCCCTCATCCTTCCCTCCCACCCCCCTACAGGGGAGGAGCGGAGCTGAGGCTGGTGTGAGAGCTGCAGGGAGCTTCAGCCCCTCATCCTTCCCTCCCACCCCCTACAGGGGAGGAGCGGAGCTGAGGCTGGTGTGAGAGCTGCAGGGAGTTTCAGCCCCTCATCCTTCCCTCCCGCCCCCTACAGGGGAGGAGCGGAGCAGAGGCTGGTGTGAGAGCTGCAGGGAGCTTCACCCCCTCATCCTTCCCTTCCACCCCCTACAGGGGAGGAGCGGAGATGAGGCTGGTGTGAGAGCTGCAGGGAGCTTCAGCCCTTCATCCTTCCCTCTCACCCCCTACAGGGGAGGAGCGGAGCTGAGGCTGGTGTGAGAGCTGCTTGAGCTTCAGCCCCTCATCCTTCCCTCTCACCCCCCTACAGGGGAGGAGCGGAGCTGAGGCTGGTGTGAGAGCTGCGGGGAGCTTCAGCCCCTCATCCTTCCCGCTCACCCCCCTACAGGGGAGGAGCGGAGTTGAGGCTGGTGTGAGAGCTGTAGCGAGCTTCAGCCCCTCATCCTTCCCTCGCACCCCCCTACAGGGGAGGAGCGGAGCCGAGGCTGGTGTGAGAGCTGCGGGGAGCTTCAGCCCCTCATCCTTTCCTCTCACCCCCCTACAGGGGAGGAGCGGAGCTGAGGCTGGTGTGAGAGCTGCGGGGAGCTTCAGCCCCTCATCCTTCCCTCTCACCCCCCTACAGGGGAGGAGCGGAGCTGAGGCTGGTGTGAGAGCTGCAGCAAGCTTCAGCCCCTCATCCTTCCCTCGCACCCCCCTACAGGGGAGGAGCGGAGTTGAGGCTGGTGTGAGAGCTGTAGCGAGCTTCAGCCCCTCATCTTTCCCTCGCACCCCCCTACAGGGGAGAAGCGGAGCTGAGGCTGGTGTGAGAGCTGCGGGGAGCTTCAGCCCCTCATCCTTCCCTCGCACCCCCCTACAGGGGAGGAGCGGAGCTGAGGCTGGTGTGAGAGCTGCAGCGAGCTTCAGCCCTTCATCCTTCCCGCCCCCTTCTGTAGCGATAACAATGTGACCAGGAGCACAAGCAGAGACGCTTTTAAATAATAAAACGCTTCCTTTGGGGGTAAGTCTCTTGGGGGAGCAGTGACTCCAGTGAATGGAAAATAAGGTTTCTTTCAGTTAGATTTATTAATGTAGAGATGTCAGCCGCCCCATGTGCAGAGCCCCCCCTCAACTGTCATCCCCAGTTCAAACGCCAACATTCCAAAGAATCTTCAAACACCAACATTCCAAAGAATCTTCAAACACCAACATTCCAAAGAATCTTCTTCACAAGGACCCTCCCACCTGTTGCCATGACAACCAGAAGCCTCACGTGAAACTGGCCACTATGTATCTCTTTTCCTTGTACAATTTTAACCCCTTCGCTGCCAGGTCTTTCCCTGTGCGTTGCCATATTTTGACTATTTGGGGTATGGTGGGTATCGGTTTTTGGGTGACAAGGGTATTTTTAGGGTTTAGGGTGGGTATGGGTTTTTGGGTGGCAATGGTAATTTTAGGGTTTGAGGTGGGTATGGGGTTTTGGGTGGCAATGGTAATGTTAGGGTTTAGGGTGGGTATGGGTTTTTGGGTGGCAAGGGCATTTTTAGGGTTTAGGATGGGTATGGGTTTTTAGGTGGCATTGGTATTTTTAGGGTTTATGGTAGGTATGGGTTTTTGGGTGGCAAGGGTATTTTTAGGGTGGGTAGCGTTTTTGAATGGCAAGGGTATTTTTAGGATCTAGGGTGTGTGGGGGTTTTTAGGTGGCAAGGGTAATTTTAGGGTGGGTATGGGTTTTCTTAATAAATGTGTGTGAAAATATATAAAAAAACACACATATATATATATATATATATATATATATATATATATATATATATATATATATATATATATATATATATATATATGCTTATTTTCCTGTAATTTTAAAACAAAACATATGCTGTTACCATTCATGCCTTAAGCACAAATATGTAATTATTGTACGGGTAAATATAAATCTAATATATATATATGCACACACACACACAGTGTTTATACTTACCTGTAAAATACTTACATTTACAAATGCAACCTTGATGACACGTATGCCTTTACCAATCATGCTATTACAATGAAATTTGTTGTAAAGGCATGCGTTGTAAAGGCATATGCATGGTAAAAGTTTGTGTTGTAATGGTATATGCGCTGTAATGGTATATGCGTTGTAATGGCATGCATTGTCTGAACATCGGAAAAGAAAAAAGAAATAAGAACTTACCTACTTGTATTTTACTTATGCTCACATCTAGCATGTTTATGTATATTGTGACATAACAGACGTGTGCTGAGGAATTCCTTTGGCATGCATTGTAATTGCATGCGATGTAACGTCATACAACCGTCACTGAGAAATGAACCTCCAAGGCCTAGACATTCATTTAGGATCATTATGAATTCTGGGATTGTAGTTTTGGTTTACTTCAGTAGAACTATTAAAATTACTAGGTTAAAATGGTGGAGCTGGTGATAAATTAATCTAACAGGTAAAACATGCTAAACAGATCAATTTACGGTACTTGTAATTGTCAAATTTGTTTCAGGAGTGCTGTGTCAAACTGCGGCCCTTGGACTCAAACCAGGGGCGTAGCACAAGCCCCCGCATCCCCGCGGTGCGGGGGGGCCCCCTCAGCACAGTACTCAAACCTGCGCGCTCCGGATTAAATCCGAAGCGGGCCCCTCTGTGTACATTGCAGGGGGGCCCCTTAAACTTTTGTTTCGCCAATTGACTCAAACTATAACAAAGAGGGCCTGTTACCACTGGGGTCCTCGGGCTTCACCTTACTGTGGGGTCCAAGACTGAGCACCAAGTGAACCCCTCACCCCTTGACTCTCAGCGTAACGAAGTCGAGCAGTCCAAGGCTTACTCAAGGAGAAGGCGCGGGATAAGAAAACAAGAACTCAGTAAAGCATAAAACAGTTAAATGATTCCCCCCAGTGCTTTTACTTGAAAAATGAAAAGAACTTTAAACACAAACACACAACTCAGGACTGTACACAAAAAACAGAGGGGGCAGAAAGATGCACCTAGCTACACTCTTGGAGGGAGCGGGGTTCGTCCATAGGGGAATCAGCCAATGAGGACTAAGGCTCTCCCTGACTTAGTAAGGGGTATTGTGCTGACGCAGTGAATGTGCAGTAGGACAGTTGTGAATGAGGACAGGTATGTAATTGGACAGGAGGCTGATTAGACCTTGGCCTCAGGCTCTCACTGCCCTCTCAATCTCTAGTTAACCCCTCCTTTCCTTCTGGAATGGGCTGTGCCAGTTATGGAGTTGTAATGATGCCAGTGTCTGTGGAGGTCCCTTCTTGCAAGGTCTCAGTTCACACTGTACCTTACTTGTAGTTCACTAGAGGGTGTTCTCACTGGACTCGTCAGGGGCGCCACTCTACTAGTGCACGTGCTCACACACAGCTCCTGGGGGCAGCCAGGCTGACACTGTCTCGGCTGTGCCTTGAGCACTTACCTCTGTGGGTGTCCAGACGCACATGCCTCCCGTCCGGGTGAGGGGACGAGAGAGCATGGTAGAAGTGATGGGGAGAGAGGGGGCGAGAGAGAGCGAGAGAGAGTGGTAAAAGTGGAGGGCAATGGGGGAAGAGAGAGAGTGTGATAGAAATGGAGGGAGAGAGATATACTGTGAGGGGGAGAGAGTGAAAGTGTGTGGGAGAGAGAAGGGGGTGAGAGGTACACTGCGAGGGAAGGAGAGAGAAAGAAGGTGGAGCGGAGAGAGAAAGAGACAGAGAGACAGTCAGAGGGGGAAGTGATGGGCGAGTGAGTGTGATAGAGCCCTGATCACCGCCACGGACAACATCTGCACCCTACTCGACAGAGGAGAATCGGCCGCCCTGATCCTTCTTGACCTCTCCACCGCCTTCGACACTGATTCCCACCACTCACTCATCAAGACTGCACCAAATTGGAATAAAAGGAGACACACTCAGATGGATGGCATCATTCCTCTCAGGACGCACACAGAGAATTTGCCTCCCCCTTCACCTCGGAACCCAAGAGCACCATCTGCGGCATCCGTCAAGGCTCATCCATCAGCCCCACCCTCTTTAACACCTACATGACACCTCTAGCCGACATCATCAGAAACAACGTCAACATATCCTATGCCGACGACACCGAGCTCACCCTCTCGGCAGACCCCGCCAAGACCTACTTCCACAACTGCACGAAGAACATCGCAACCTGGAATAAGGACAGCTGTTTCAAACTCAACACGGACAAAACCTAAGTGCTGAACTTAGGCAACCGGAACGACACCTGGTGGCCCACTGAACTCAGACCCAACCGCACACCAAAAGACCACGCCTAAAACCTCAGTATCATCCTGGACAGCAAACTCACCATGAAACAGATCAACACAGTCTCCTCTGCCTGCTTCCACACTCTCCATATGCTCCGAAGAATCTTCAAATGACTTCCCATAAGCACGATAAAAACAGTCACTCAAGCCCTAATCACCAGCCGTCTGGACTACGGCAACGCATTGTACGCTGGTACCACCACCAAACTCATGAGAAAACTGCAGATGATACAGAATTCAGCGGCCAGACTGATCCTCAACCTGCCCAAATGGACCCGGCACCTGAGGGACCTCCACTGGTTTCCCGTCCAGAAACTATGCCAATTCAACTACTGACAAACGCCTACAAAGCCCTCCACTACCAAGGACCAGTATACATGAACCACCGCCTGAACTTCCACCAACCATCTAGAAACCTACGATCCGCCTCCCTCGCCCTGGCTCAGACACCGCCCATCGGCCACAGCCAAAGTGGTGGCAGCTCCTCCCACCTCGCCACCAAGTTTTGGAACGCAGTCCCTCTACATTTCCTTACATCACCCTCGCTGACGGATGCCGTCCCTCTCCACTTCCTTACATCACCCTCGCTGATGGGCGCCGTCCCTCTCCACTTCCGTACATCACCCTCGCTGACGGACGCCGTCCCTCTACACTTCTGTACATCACCCTCGATGACGGACTTCAGGAAGAGACTCAAAACCTGGCTTTTCGACTGATCCCAGCAACCTAAGCCACTGGATTCCCTTTCGGGTGATAAGCTGCGCTCTGCAAGTACAGATTGGTTGATTGATTGATTGCAAGACGGAGGAGGTGGCGAGTGAATGTGAGAGAGAGAGAAAGAGGGTGGGTGGAGGAAGAGAGAGAAAGAGAGAGACTGCCAGCAGTCAGTCTGCAGGACGAGTGTCTGCTCAGATGAAGGCGCTGCATGTCTGAAGTTTGTCAGGATCCCACCGCCTGTGATGGACTGAGGTGACCTGGGCCTTTCACAGCTGCATTAAAAGGACACCACGCTTATGACCTGGCCAGCTAGACCCTATGGACTAGCAGGGTCCGTAATCTAACACCTAGGTCCTGCAGCCTTGGGATCGTGGCAGCCCAGTTAAATGTATTGTGTTGTATCACACACACCCATTTATTTGTGTTTGTATTCTCGTTATATATGTAGCTAGCGTGTTTTAATTCTTAGTTTTTATGTAGTTTAGCGTGCCAGTCAGGAATGAGGCTGCCTACCCCATTTCAGTGTATCAACTATACAATTATTTCAATTGTTGTTACATTACTCTTTTTGACAAAACATAAAACATAAATTGATCTCATCAACATCGAAATCATCAGAGAAAAATGATAATACAATAAACATTGGCCTATTTTGCAAATTGATATAATCTTGTATCTTTATAATGCATGCCCAATGCATTTCAGGATTGATATCCCTTCAGGGGCCACTGTAGAAATGAGAAAATACTCTTATTAAGTGTATAATAATACTCAGGGCGGTCTCACAGTATCGGTCATTCCTCATTGTGATTACTGTCCTTCAAAAGTGCTGAAAAGTGAAAATGTACTTAGCTGTCCTTGTTATGTAAAAGTAAAGCTGACATAGGACTCCCTACACCAAATGCAAACAGGTCCTTTTGAAAAGAAAAGAACGAAAGAATTTTGCAACCTCAAATGATCATGAAATTGTAAACCGCGATACTGTTTTCACGAAAAACGAGTGCACCCATTTTAAGTGTCTCATGACAACATGCGAAATGTAGAAAGCATCCAGTGAGCGGAAAGCATTCCCCCACTAATTTCAGGAAAGGGCCACTTACTGATGAAGATACCGAGTGTATGAAAATGCTATAACATTTACACGACCTGCAAAAAGGTAAATGTAAGCTTCAACCTTCATTTGAAAGCCACTCTCTGCTAAATCAAACGTGAGTCTTTATGTTTAAATAAAATACATCTGCTCCTGTTTTCTCAAAAGCAAACCTATGAAATACTGTGTGTCCGATAAGTATACGATGAACAGACGCCGCCATCCCTGCCAGGTAATAGACAACAATCTCTATAAAAAAGTTACCTTTAGGGCATGTGCAGCCAAAAGGAGATATATGTCTGTTCAAAAAGAAAGCAATTCTTACCTCCGCTTTAATTTTCGATGTGTTAACGAATGGTCTGCCCTAAACCAGAGATGAGAGTGTTCTTCCAGCTTGGCACGCCTGAAGAACCGGCGTTTAAAACTAATAGTAACGGAAAGAGGACTGTTGCGTGCAAAAGTCTGTCTATGCGACACCAATGTGGTCGCCATATTGGAAGTACTCCTGTGCTCGTAAACTAATGATATGTGATCAGGTCGACAAATCATAAGATTGAAGCATGAGTTAGTAGGTCTCAATGATTCCACAATAACTAGTAAATAACCATCGGGGAGCTTGTAGTGCGAAGCTTCCAACTGAGGTGATATTATGATCAAATGCGGTAAGCTCGTTCCGTTGATTTGGGTGCTATGTGTGCAAACTGAATAGGAAACTATCTGCAAATACCGCGTGATAGAATACAACAATTTGTGTGGCCGATAAAATGTTTGGGGAGGAATCACAACGTGCCAAGGTGAAAACTAAGTGATCTCCTAAACCAGACAAAGTATTGAAAACAAAGACAAGATTTGTTGCTTTGAGTGTTAAATGTCACTAAGTGCCTCATGAGGTGAAATGTGCCAACCAGATTTTCATTTTTCTTGAACATGAAAATAAAACTGAACATGAACAATATCTTATTGTACTAGATGCAAATGACAATGTGTATTATCCAACCGCTTAGTTTGATGTTCAAGCAATGATAATTGTGACACTTGTTGCTTATTAACTTTACAAATGGAATTCTACTGCTTATACGAAACAGCTCATGTTGATTTTATCATTCAATACACAAGGAGTCATTGTGTTGAATTTTTTCATCCCAAAAATTTCCCTTTGTGACAAGAACTTTGAATTGTCTTTATTGCTGCTGACTGAAATGGTTTCTAAAATAAAAAGTCTGAGCTGAGCGATGTTATGTTTATGTTGTAGCCAGTGAACTACCAAGTTGGAATTTGTCTTTTTGTTGCGTATCATGCTTTTGTGTTCTGTTACTCTTATTTTAATTTTGCGCTCCGTTTTGCCAATATACATTAGGCCACAAGGGCATTTAATGCAATAGATCACAAAGCTCGAGTTGCAATCTGTTGAGTGTCGGAGTTTTACTAATTCTCCAGTCATTGGATGTGAAACTGTATTACCAACCATCACATTATTACACTGTATGCGGTTGTGGCATTTTTTAGTACCATTTCCCAAGTTGCTAATTTGCTGTTTTGGACTTGTCAGTAATTCTTTAATGTTTTTGCTTCTTGTGTATGCGGATAACGTTTTTTCTCAAACAAGTTTTTGAAGTCTGGTTCATTTTGTAAGAGTTCCCGGCGTTTATTGATTATCTTTTTGATTACTGGCGATTTAGTGGAAAACTTTGATACAAAGACTATACGGTCCTGAGGTTCTTCAGATTTAGTTATTTACAATTCCTGCCTGTTGATTGATGACAATCTTTCTACTGCTTTGTCTACGATGCTCTGTGGGTACCCCCTTTCCTTGAAATGGGTTCTTTGTTCTTCAAGAGCTGTAGTAAACGCTTCCGGCGTTGAGGATATTCTTTTAATCCTTAACATCCGTGAGTAGAGTAGGTTATGAATGAGATTTGCCGGGTGAAAGCTTTGTAACAGTAATAGATTGTTCTGGTCCGTCTCTTTCTTGTGTACTGTGGTTGTCAATCCCTTGCTTGATTTTGTTACGCACACGTCCAAGAACGCCAAACTGCTGTTGCTAATGTTGTAAGTGAATTGTATCCTCTCATTCTTTGTGTTTAAATCAGCAATTTTGGCCTCCAGTTTTGTTTGAATGTTGTTCCATATCAAGAAAATGTTTTCTATAAAACGACAATAGAACACCAAGTTTGAATTCCAATCCGGGTCAGAAAAAATGTGGTCTTGTTCAAATTTGGACATGAAGGTATTTGCATATGAAGGCGCCCCTGCAAATCCCATTGAAGTTCCACTAATTGGAGATAAAATCCGTCATTCCAAGTGAAGTAACTATGTTGGAGACAAAACTGTAGGATTTCTAATAAAAAGACTTTGTTTGGGTGTATGGAAGGTTGTAGGGAAGCCCATTCACATGCTTCAATGCCTTCTTGAAGGGAAAGGAGGTGTAGAGCGACGTAACGTCAATTGTACAGAGCAACCATTGGTGTCCGTTACATATCTAAATCTTGAAGGTGTTGTAAGTAGTGTGTGGTATCTTTAATGTAGGACTTCCAGGCCTGTGCGAACGGTTGTAGAACAAATCAACATATTTGCCTAATGGTTCAAACAGGGAATCGCACCCTGATACAGTTGGTCTGAATGGAGGATCGTAAAGGTTTTTGTGTACCTTTGGAAGCATATGTAAACTAGGTCTTCGTGGATGTTGCACTGTGAGGAAACTTCGTGTAGTTGGTGTTATCCATTCCATTCCTTCTGCTTTTTCCAATATTTGAAATAAAGTCCTCATGATCTCAACGGTCGGGTCATTTTCTAACCCTAAATATGTGGAAGAATCCATGACATGTTCCTCAACTTTCTTCAAGTAAAAGCTTTTGTCCACGACGACTAAAGCGCCGTCTTTATCCGCTGGTTGCAAAATCAACTGCTGGGTTTTGGACAAATTTCTCAAAAGTCTTAATTCAGTTTTGGAAAGAGTAGACTTGCGTTTTGATTGGAGGTTTAGTGCACTAAGATCTTTTTTTACTAATATTTCAAAGGTGTCCAGCATCTGATGTGAGATTGGTGCAGTGGCCCAGTTAAATTGCAATAAAGCGCAGGAGGGTACCCCGAGTTCCTGTCAGGAGGCAGAAAAGCTTCCTCGATGCTTAAGTATCGTCTAGTTCTAGGTGGTTCTAGAATACGAATCCTAGGGTTAGCGCTTCGTGTCTCGAGGAGAACCCCTAACATGTTCCTGTAGAGCGGCGACAAAAGGGAAAGAGTTGAGTCTTTGTAACAGAACTTTCACTTTCTGTGACTGTATGAATGAGAGGCTTGGACTCTGGGGGCTGCAGTGAGACTACTTCACCACAATAAATCCTTCATAATGACGGGGGCATTCCCAGGACTTCTGAATCCATGTAATAAATGGTCTGTTAGGTACTCCCAGGGTTTTCAACTTTTTTTTGTTCTTATTGTTGTTTTCAGAGCGTATACACCCAAGGTTTCACACCTTAGTTCAGTCATAATAACCCCACATATTATTTCCAATATTAAGAACATAATGATGTACTTCTCTGGGAAGAAGCAGCAGAGCTGAAGCTGGTGTAGGGGCTGCCACCCCCCCCCCCCACTCGGCAGCAGAGCTGAGGCTGGTGAAGGGGCTGCCCCCCCTCGGCAGCAGATCTGAGGCTGGTGTTGGGGCTGCCCCCTCCCCCTCGGCAGCAGAGCTGAGGCTGGTGTAGGGGCTGCCTCCCACACGGCAGCAGAGCTGAGGCTGGTGTAGTGGCTGCCACCCCCCAGGGCAGCAGAGCCGAGGCTGGTGTAGGGGCTGCCCCCCCTCGGCAGCAGATCTGAGGCCGGTGTAGGGGCTGCCACCCCCCAGGGCAGCAGAGCTGAGGCTGGTGTAGGGGCTACCCCCCCCTCGGCAGCAGAGCTGAGGCTGGTGTAGTGGCTGCCACCCCCCAGGGCAGCAGAGCCGAGGCTGGTGTAGGGGCTGCCCCCCCTCGGCAGCAGATCTGAGGCTGGTGTAGGGGCTGCCACCCCCCAGGGCAGCAGAGCCGAGGCTGGTGTAGTGGCTGCCCCCCCTCGGCAGCAGAGCTGAGGCTGGTGTAGTGGCTGCCCCCCCCTCGGCAACAGAGCTGAGGCTGGTGTAGGGGCTACCCCCCCTCGGCAGCAGAGCTGAGGCTGGTGTAGGGGCTGCCTCCCCCCAGGGCAGCAGAGCTGAGGCTGGTGTAGGGGCTGCCCCCACTCGGCAGCAGAGCCGAGGCTGGTGTAGTGGCTGCCCCCCCCCTCGGCAGCAGAGCTGAGGCTGGTGTAGTGGCTGCCTCCCCCCAGGGCAGCAGAGCCGAGGCTGGTGTAGGGGCTGCCCCCCTCGGCAGCAGAGCCGAGGCTGGTGTAGGGGCTGCCCCCCTCCCCCTCGGCAGCAGAGCTGAGGCTGGTGTAGGGGCTGCCCGCCCCCTCGGCAGGAGAGCTGAGGCTGGTGTAGGGGCTCCCCCCTCCCCCTCGGCAGCAGAGCTGAGGCTGGTGTAAGGGCTGCCCCCCTTGGCAACAGAGCCGAGGCTGGTGTAGGGGCTGCCCCCTCGGCAGCAGAGCTGAGGCTGGTGTAGGGGCTGCCCCCCTCAGCAGCAGAGCTGAGGCTGGTGTAGGGGCTGCCCCCCTCAGCAGCAGAGCCGAGGCTGGTGTAGGGGCTCCCCCTCAGCAGCAGAGCTGAGGCTGGTGTAGGGGCTGCCCCCCCTCGGCAGCAGAGCCGAGGCTGGTGTAGGGCCTGCCCCCTCGGCAGCAGAGCTGAGGCTGGTGTAGGGGCTGCCCCCCCCCCCCTCTCATTGTGCAGTTTTTTAAAAATGTAACAAGGAGCACAAGCGGAGAAGTTTTTAAATAATAAAACGCTTTTTGGGGATAAGTCTCTTAGGAGGGGCCCAGTTTTTAGGATGTTTATTCAAGCTTTAAAGGGGCCTCTGCCCCAGATGTACATACTGCGCCCACAACAGGCTTGTTTTCCTGGTGATGGAGAGAGTGAGGAGTCCAGGGGAGGGCGGGCTCTCAGCGATGGTGAGAGAGAGCAGGTGGGGTCACCGTCGGGACAAGGTGCAGCGGCGATATATTGAGGGGACAGCGAAGATCAGAATACTGTTTATTTGCAGAGGGATGGGTTTTAAATACAGTTCAACTGAATGATGCAGTGATGTGATTTGATTGTCAATCAATCAATCAAGCATTTGTATAGCGCGCTACTCACCCGGAGGGTCTCAAGGCGCTAGGGGGAGGGGGGTCCGCTACTGTTCGAACAGCCAGGTCTTGAGTTGCTTCCTGAAGGAGAGGTGGTCTTGGGTCAGGCGGAGGTGGATGGGTAGGGAGTTCCACGTCTTGGCAGCCAGGTAGGAGAAGGATCTTCCTCCCGTTGTGGCTCTTCGGATGCGGGGGACGGCGGCGTGGTTGGTCGTTCGTAGCTGGCGGGTGGGAGTGTAGAAGGTCAGACGGTCATTGAGGTATCTGGGGCCTTGGTTGTGGAGAGCTTTGTGTGCGTGGGTGAGGAGTCGGAACGTGATTCTCTTGCTGACGGGGAGCCAGTGCAGGTCTCTCAGGTGTCCGGCGATGTGGCTGTGTCGGGGGATGTCCAGGATGAGTCGAGCTGAGGCGTTCTGGATGCGTTGGAGTCTTTTCTGAAGTTTGGCTGTGGTTCCGGCGTAGAGGGAGTTGCCGTAGTCCAGTCGGCTGGTGACGAGGGCCTGGGTGACCGTCTTCCTGGTTTCGGTGGGGATCCACCGGAAGATCTTCCGCAGCATGCGTAGGATGTTGAAGCAAGACGAGGAGACGGCGTTGACTTGTCTGGTCATTGAGAGGGAGGAGTCCAGGATGAAGCCCAGGTTGCGTGCGTGGTCCGTTGGTTTGGGTGCGTTGCCCAGGGCAGGGGGCCACCAGGAGTCGTCCCAGGCGGAGGGTGATGATCCTAGGATGAGGACTTCCGTCTTATCTGAGTTCAGTTTCAGGCGGCTGTTCCTCATCCACTCGGCTACGTCCTTCATCCCTTCATGTAGGTTGGTTTTGGCGGTTGTGGGGTCGTTGGTGAGGGAGAGGATCAGCTGGGTGTCGTCGGCGTAGGAGATGATGTTGAGGTTGTGTTGGCGTGCGATGGCTGCGAGGGGGCTCATGTAGACGTTGAAGAGGGTGGGGCTGAGTGATGATCCTTGTGGTACGCCGCAGATGACTTCGGTGGCCTCGGAACTGAAGTTTACACACAGACAGCACCAGGAACATGTAAAGTTTACTCACAGCACAGGTCTCGGTTGCTTCATCTGCTTACTATTTATTAAACTATAACTTTCAGCTATTAAAAGTGAAAAAAGAAGCCATGATTTTATGCCAGTCTAATGTTTATTGGTAAAAGATAGGCACTTTATTTTTCTGTTCTTTTTGTGAATATTTACCTAAATGTTTATTATATAACAATGATAATCTTATCTAAAAATGATATAGCCGGAGGCATGACCGGAGAGTGCGCGAGATTGTCTGGTGAGGACTGAAGGGCTCTGGGCTAAACTCATTCAGATACAGGTGTGCATGGAGAGGTGTGACCTTGTGCACACTCGTCTCCCTTCCTCCTTCAGGCCTCCAGTGTTACTAGTGAGAGCAGAGAACATCAGACATCTTTTCGTTGATACCACAAGCTCACTGAGGAGGCACTCACCATCAGAAGAGTGCAAGGTGATTAAATGGGAAGCTGCAGTGCACACTGAGGCACTGTTCACTACCATCTTACTTATTACAATAGTGCAAAGTGATTGAATGTAAAGCCGCCCAGCAAATTGAGGTTCTTGAGGATGCGTTCACCATCCTCCTCCTTATCACAAGAGTGCAAACTGAATGTGAAGCCGCACAGCAAATTGAGGTTCTTGAGGATGCGTTCACCATCCTCCTCCTTATCACAAGAGTGCAAACTGAATGTGAAGCACACAGCAAATTGAGGCTCTTGAAGAGGCGTTCACCATCCTCCTTATCACAGGAGTGCAAAGTGATTGAATGTGAAGCCTCACGGCAAATTGAGGCTTTTGAGGAGGCGTTCACCCTCCTCCTTATCACAAGAGTGCAAAGTGATTGAATGTGAAGCAGCACAGCAAATTGAGGCTTCACCATCCTCCTCCTTATCACAAGAGTGCCAACTGAATGTGAAGCCGCACAGCAAATTGAGACTCGAGGAGGCGTTCACCATCCTCCTTATCACAAGAGTGCAAACTGATTGAATGTGAAGCCGCAGTGCACAGTGAGGCTTGTGATCACAAGAGTGCAAAGTGTTTGGATGCGAAGCCGCACGGCAAATTCAGGCTCTTGAGGAGGTGTTCACCATCCTCCTCCTTATCACAAGAGTGCAAACTGATTGAGTGTGATACTGAATGTCCTCCTCATGACTTCATCACATGGGTGAGAAGTGATTAAAGGTGAAGCTGTAGTGCAGTGAGCTTCGTGAGGAGTGGCTCACCATCCACCTCTTTATCACAAAAGTGCAAAGTAATTGTGTGATGCTGCACGTCCTCCTCAAGACCTCATTACACATGTGAGAAGTGACTGAATGTTATGCTGCGTCTCTTCCTTATCACAAGAGTGCGAAGTAATACAATGTGATCCTAACGCTGCTATCCGCAGTGATGCTTGTGCAAGTCGCTGCTATTCTCCCCTGTTCTTCACTGCCATCTTTCTCTCATCACTTCCCTTCTCTCTTGCTGCAGTCCATCTCTCTCTCTCTCTATACTTTCCAACCCCTCTCCTGTCTCTGCCAATCAGTGGCATAGCTGTCAGTAGTGCAGCAGATGCAGTTGCACTGGAGCACAGACGTGTGAGGGGCCACATTGCACCGGATGCTGGTGATTAAAAAGCTGATGGATGAGCCCCCTTGCAGTGACCCCGTAAGAGGTTGGGGGACCTCCCCTCTGTAATCTAACAACAATGTGGGTGACCCCTCCGAAAAATGTTAGGGGTCTCCCCACTGTGATCTGACTCCGGCATGTGTGACCCCATAAGAGGTTGCGGTGTCTCCCCTCTGTGATCTGATGTCAGTGTGACCCCTGTAAGAGATTTGGGTGCCTCCCCTCTGTGATCTGATGTCAGTGTGACCCCTGTAAGTGTTTTGGGTGTCTCCCCTCTGTGATTTGACATCAGTGTGTGTGCGCTACATCCTCAAGTGCACGCATGTTCTGGTCAACATGGCAGTGCCACAGTCCTGGCACCTGTGAGTGAAGTGTAAGGACAGGCCTGAGCGGGGAAATATCCTTTACCGATGAAGGCTTTACCACGCATCATTAAGGTATATATAGATATATATCCTATTCTACCCAGTGCTGCCACCAGTGCCAGTCCCTTTTAGCAGAGTGAGAGGACAGTGATCATTTTATCTAGGAGGGTTGCACTTTGGGTGCCCCTCCGGACCATATCCATGGGTGCTCCCCCGGACCTTATCCATGGGTGCCCCTCCGGACCTTATCCATGGGTGCCCCTCCGGACCTTATCCATGGGTGCCCCTCCGAACCTTATCCATGGGTGCCCCTCCGGACCTTATCCATGGGTGCCCCTCCGGACCTTATCCATGGGTGCCCCTCCGGACCTTATCCATGGGTGCCCCTCCGGACCTTATCCATGGGTGCCCCTCTAGACCTTATCCATGGGTGCCCCTCCGGACCTTATCCATGGGTGCCCCTCCGGACCTTATCCATGGGTGCCACTCTGGACCTTATCCATGGGTGCTCCTCCGGACCTTATCCATGGGTGCCCCTCCGGACCTTATCCATGGGTGCCCCTCCATCCATGGTGCCCCTCCGGACTTTATCCATGGGTGCCCCTCCGGACTTTATCCATGGGTGCCCCTCCGGACTTTATCCGTGGGTGCCCCTCCAGACCTTATCCGTGGGTGCCCCTCCAGACCTTATCCGTGGGTGCCCCTCCAGACCTTATCCGTGGATGCCCCTCCGGACCTTATCCATGGGTGCCCCTTCGGACCTTATCCATGGGTGCCCCTTCGGACCTTATCCATGGGTGCCCTTCCAGACCTTATCCATGGGTGCCCCTCCGGACCTTATCCATGGGTGCCCCTCTGGACCTTATCCATGGGTGCTCCTCCGGACCTTATCCATGGGTGCCCCTCCGGACCTTATCCATGGGTGCCCCTCCATCCATGGGTGCCCCTCTGGACTTTATCCATGGGTGCCCCTCTGGACTTTATCCGTGGGTGCCCCTCCGGACCTTATCCGTGGGTGCCCCTCCGGACCTTATCCGTGGGTGCCCCTCCGGACCTTATCCATGGGTGCCCCTTCGGACCTTATCCATGGGTGCCCTTCCAGACCTTATCGATGGGTGCCTCTCCGGACCTTATCCATCTGTGTGTCGTGTCATTGCACGAGAGGATGTCAGTGAGTCAAAAAACCAACAGCGACTATCAGGGGACATTCCTGTTCTAACATCTTATTATTTTTAAATTATTAGGCACACCCACCTCTTCCAACGTCCTTCAATACTCACCCGTAACACTCTTGCCCTTCTGAACTAGGGATCCACTCATAACTTTGCCACCTCACCTAAACACGTGATCACGCCATCACAAAACCTACCGATGGGGTGTTGCACGTCTTTACCAACAAAGGGGAATGGATCAACCTTAAAATTGGTGCCAATTCTCAACAGCTCTTAAGCGTAAAAAGAGACCACACTACTGTTTTCCGGCATTTATCTACCTACTCACTGATATCACGTATGGGGAGGTGTTGGTCGGTATGGGATGCAGGGGAATCTAGGGAGTGAGGGCTTGAAGATGAATCATTTGCAGTGGGTGATTTGCAAATGGCAAGGGTGCAAGAGTCAGGGGGTGCGGAGGAGTCAACGGGGTCAGATACAACATCGGCAGACAAGACGGATAATGTTGCTTGTGAAGTTCAGAAGGTGAAGTCTGAGGAGCAGGAAGGAAATACAAGGGGAGGAGAAGGGTGGAAATACAGGAGCGAAGAGTGAGAAAATAGATGGTCTTACATGGGAATAACGATGCCTTTGGGAGAGCATTAATCTAATTATATGAAGAAGATATGGAAGGGAGAATGTGTGTATGTTTCCAAGTTACTACACAGAGAGATACCAGTGAAAGAGGGATCAAAGGAAGAGGAGTGGGAGCTGCCAGGCATCCTAGGGTTATAGTAAATTTCGAGACATGGACATCAGTGTTTTTAATCTATTCTG
>CAWUFW010025777.1:0-40450 GCA_963921515.1 Calotriton arnoldi
AGAAGCAAGGGTCCCTATTTGGACAAAGGTGTATACCATTGCCAACTAGAGACCCCCAGTTCTAACAATAGACATGACACATCTGTGTGAATATGAAAGTTTATTACACATTCAAGGGAGTGTTGCAGCTGGAGCAGTACAATGCCAACCCCACTTCACATTGTCGGCCCGTGGAGGGCCAGCCAGAGTCCTTCAGGGAATGACAGGTACATCAGGAGAGGAGGACTTCAGTCCGCAGTCTGATAGCTGTGTCATTGGTGACCATACAGAATATGGCAGTCCATGTCAAGGTCCAAGATGAGTGTCGCAGAGTGCATCGGGGGACAGTGGAAGGTGATGATGCAGAGGGCAGAACAAAGCAGAAACAGGCCACATGGCGGAGATGAATGCTACTGCGTCCTCCTGACCACGATGGCAGATTCATCCGCATCTTCGTCCTCTGCTGTTGCATGTGCCTCACATGTGGGTGGTGGTGTTCAATCTCCAGCACTGTGTGGCACTGACACATCAGGGGTCGGAGATGTGGAGGGGGTGGTAGCAGCAGCATGCATCAGCGCCAGGCCTTGTGGCAGCAATGCCATGAGGAGGGTCTTTAGAGCATTGAGGGACCCAGCTACCTCTCGCTGGTGTGCAGCCATGGCAGCCGCTCTTTCCGCCTGCTTCCGCTCCATGTTCTCCATGATCCTCCACATGTGTCCCAACTCCCGTGCGAGATCGCTGGAGGCACTCTGACTAGACGGTCGTTATTGTCGCAGAGTCAGGACTCTAGCGATGTCAGCCATGGTCCATTGGAGAGCATGGAGCGGACTGTGGGTGTCCGTTAGGGACTGTGAGTGGTCCCTGATGGGACTTAGACACCCACGTATGGCGTCTAGTTTGGCTGCCATGCGGTCGAACCCCACCTGCACCTGTTCAGCCAGCTCCTCCTGGCACCCCAACACACGGCGTTGGAAGGCCATGTGTTCGTCGTGGGGGTCCTGGGAGGCAGCCGTGGTGGTGGGTGCTGCCTGCTGTGTGTACTGTGCAGGGGGTGGGTTCTCTTCGTGGCAGCTGGGCTGCCCTGCTCCTGGAAGTGGGCTGCGGAGGCTCTCCACGAGCTGTTGGAAGGCGTCGGAGTTGAAGGTGTGGTGGTCCTCTTCGTCATCAGAGAAGAGAGGTTCGGACTGCTCTGCAGGAGGTGTTGGATTTCCCCCTGCAACGTGAAGGGGAGATGCAGTTTAACATTGTGTTCACATGTATGTTGATGCTTTGTACATGTTTACATTCAGACTGCATGACAGTGTACATTGTGACTGTTTGGGGGGTGCTGCCTATTTGATGTGGGACAGTGGACATTCCGACTACATCACAGATGTGTGTTTGTACTTGTACATTGTCAACTCACATTTCCCTGCAGTGCCAAATGTGATTGGCCAGTTTCTACGCACATGTGGCACCAGTTGTGTCCTCTGTTCTGTTGTGGACGTGTTGCGGTTTGTACCACATCGTTGTCAAAGTTGATGTGCTCTGCATGTAATGTGTGAGTGCCGCATTTTGGGGGAGTCGCCCCTGCAGCTCTGATTTAGCTGCCCTTATCCCTTACATGCGGTGTGCCTCTGGGTTCTGTGCTTATGCAGTGCTGAGATGTTGCATACCTGTGTGCATTGGTCTCTTGGTGGGAGTTGTAGGTCTGGGGCATGGTTTGTCCGCAGATGTGCTATGCTTAATTGTGCATGTGTGCCATTGTGCCCATCTCCCCCGTCCCCCAGTCCCTGGTGGCTACTCACCCTGTTGCTGTTGTGTCCGGTCATGTTGAGCAGTGTCCGGTCCCCCAACTCCTGCCACCGTCTCCCCACTGATGACTGTGGACACCATTTCCTCCATCTCGTCCAGCTCCTCCTGTGGCGCTGGACTCCCACCTCCAGTCTGCATTGCTGCCTTCCGGTTGTTTGCGAGTTTCAGCTTGGTTTTGCGCTTCACATCATTCCAGCGCCTCTTGACCTCGTCCATTGTCCTCTTCAGCACTCCGACTGCATTCGCCTTGTCCACGATGGTCTGCCATATTCCCTTTTTAGTTGCCAGTGACACAGTGGAGGTGACGAACAGTGGTTGATGGTGTTCTATCACCTCCGTTATCAGGATCCTGTTTTCCTGCGGACTGAACCGCTTCTTCCTACTCTTCTTGTCCTTGCCCTTCCCTGACCCCGAGGTCCCTGGCTGTTCCTCCGGGGGGCTTGTGGGGTTCTGGTTGTCCTCTGTACTTGCTCCGGATGCCTCCATTGTGCTTCACTGTTGTTTGGCTTTTGTTGGTATGTTCTTTTTCTACTTTTATAGTGCATTTTCCCGCATGACGCGTGGGAATTGCAGGCCTGTGGCTGGTTTTCATAGATTTTTGTATCGCGATTGGCCTCATCGCTACTATTTTCGTGTTGGGGTTTCGCGTTTTTGCGGCGTCGCGTTGTTTTTAACGCTTTCATTTGACGCGTTATCGTGTGACTATCGCATGGTACCGCCGTGTTGTGAATGCCACGTTAACACGGAGTTGTTTTCCCGCGATAGACTGCGATGTGAAGGGTTGCGTTAAGCTACACTTGCGGTGGTTATCACATGTTCTTGAGAATATGCCCCACTGTTTCCAAGCTGTGCTATCTGCAGCTCATGCAGAAATTCCAATGTGGGTTAGACAGTGCAATCCCACAAAAACAGGTGCAAGGTCTGCCCTGCATTACCAAGTACGTTCAGGATAGAGCACCGTGTTCCATGTCAAATTGTAGCAAAAATATGGATTTAAGAAAAACAGGGAAGCACAGCCTTGGAAAAAGAAAAAACTGTCATATTGGCCGTAGAAAAAAATATAAATCTATTGAAAGTTGTTTAAGTAAATGTGTAGATTTATTGTAAGAACTAAGCGTTTCAAGAAATACTTCATCTAAGTTGATCACTTAGATGTTATCAAGAATGTGTTTATTTAAACCAATGCATTTTTTTTTACTTATGCTAACAGAATGTCCAAGAACAAGACAGACTAGTCTGTTAGGCAACAAAGATTCCCCGATAAACTTGTGACTTAAAGGGAGGAAGGTGAAGGCAGGTCAATCACGTGTCTTTCTACTCTGACGTGGCTGAACCGGCATTAGATCAAGTAGCAAGAATGGGAATCTCACAAAGGGCCTGATCATGAGTTGCTCGTTATATTCCGACCAGTGCGTGGACCCCAGTTTACACAGAAGTCGGAATTACGAGCTAAAAGATATTTAATGCATCCATTAATTATCGGATTCTATACCTTCAGCTTCGTTATATTTCGGCAGGTCAATCCTGCCGACATTTAACAGGGGACATGTGTTCAGTATTTACCGTACCATGCAGATTTTGGTGTGTTAAAGACCTAAAACCGCACGTTATTCCCCAATAACTTGCAACAGGTGCTATTCATCGCACCCGATAAAGAACGAGCCCCAGGGTATCGTTATTTACCCGGTGCGATAAATAGAACCTTTACTTGTAATTAGGGCATATGTCTCAATAGGCCAACTCATCTGTAACTGACACCGTTTTGACAAATTAGCGGTAGCACCTGTAAATTGTTTGTTGCTATTTTCAGACTTGTTTGGTCATTCTTAAGACGTAACTAATCCATGGGGCTTCATTACAAACGGTTCGGTAACAATTATGTGGCACTCAATATTACCAATACAGGATGCTATATCTGCACCATTTCCAGGCCGTTCTGAGTTCTGCAGCCGGAATTGGGAATGATATGGGGCAAGATGCTTTATTGCACCATTTCCCTTACGTTTTGCCAAATTCTGGACCCTTTTTTGGGCATATATCCACTTGTTTTTTAGCAGATAATTATATGCCCCAAAATACACATGCCACCTGTATTCTCATTTAGTTTGAAAATTGAAAGTTTTCAGCCGCTCACTTGTAAATCAGGCCCTTTGTTGGATGGACGGCAGTGAGAGGTCAACCCAGATATATCTGTGTAAGCAGCCCTAAGGAAGTGAGAGAACATATCCCCGTAGGAAGAAATATGTTTTTCTTCTGCCTGGAAATAATGCTCATGAGTATTGAAACTGTCCATAAATACGATAACGTTTTAGACAACATATTTAAAAACTGTGGTGTGAAAAACAGTATTTGGCCCATTTAAGAAAAAAAATCTTCCCTGCTTCCTTCTGGAGAGGGTGCAAATGCTGATGTGACTATGCAGTATGAAAATTCTTTCCAGCTTTCAGATACTAGTCCATTCGTGTACTATGCATTGGTGCTTGGACCAAGTCTATTCTAGGTCTGTGCTGTGCGATCCTGAGAGCGGTACGGGTGATCACAATGCTGTAGAGGATGAGCTGATTGGCTGCAGAGTCTCTAAATAGAGGTTGTAATTCAATATCCAGAATAATAAAGGATGTAAAGTTTTGAAAAAGTCAATTCTAAAAAATAATAACTCGTGGAAAAATAAAGTATTGATATCCCAAATTTGATGAAGAATTTTCAGCCAGACAACAGGAGTGAAATATAATGTCTTACAATGACGTCAACGTAAGATAGTGCTTGAGGTCAATGTGAAATGGAAAACCTTCTCGGAAATATTGTCTTTGAAAATGCCTCAGTAGCAAAGGCTTGCCTGAATGTGACCTCACAGATGAGAAATGGAGGTTGGTGGTGCTGAGCAAAGCTACCTTCTATCATACTCATGTTGGAGTCCCTCATAATGACAGTTAGGAACAGATGTTTCAATGACTTTGAATTGGCTAGGAAATTGCTATCGGTCAGTTACTACCTTTCCACTGCGACACGGTAATGGACTTAGAATTGATTGCATTAATGCAAAAGGTTTAAGCCCCGATGTTAACTGTTATAGTGCTGAGAGCTTAAACGCTGTAATAGTGTTTGGGGTGGGATTTCTGTTTGTGAATGAGCTAAACAACTTCTAGTGTTTATTCCTTATCCATAAATGTAATATAATTTTATGTATAGGGAAGAACGTTTTTCCTATAAAGCAAGGCAATGACTGAATAACAATTTATTAAGCACTTTTAAGTCTTAACTGATTTTTGAGTGTCCAACGTCAAAGCGTATCTTTGAGTAAGAGAGTCAAGTGCTGAAAGGGAGTACATTGGTCATTGAGTTTGGGTTCAGCAATAGCATGCCCTCAAGACACTTGTGGTAAACTCACAATTTTTGGATACTAGCATATTTTTTGTCCTAGCTCATCACTACTCCATTTCAACAAAAATCTATATTAACCCCTTCATGACGGCAAGTGATGTAATGTGTAGCCTTTCAATAATCAATGTCTTAATCGCTATATTTGTCTGCTCTCCCTCTAACTCTTCTCTGTGCCCTTAGCTTTGCCTGAGGTCTCATTGTAGACCCGTCCATGGTTATCATCCAGACATATTAGTTTTTTTAACATATAGCCATGCTTTTTGTGTTTACTTCTGAGTATTACTTTGTGCGGGAATATTTTTGCATTATATCTATTTTGTTTTCCCTATGACCCTTTGTTACGTTTCTTTACTTCTCGCAAGAATCTCTCTTATTGTTGGATACTCCCATACAAAGTCTAGGAACATGGCTTTGGGTTATGTGCATCTGAAGCATTGTTCAAGGGTGAGGCTGTTAATTCTTTGAACAATCGGTGTTTTTAGGGGTGTCTGGTAGAGAACAGTTAATTGCAGCAAATTAAATTGCATATTCCTTTATGCTTTTTTAACATTTATGCAGGGCCAACTCCACTTTGACCTGGTCAGTTCATACTCTATGGGCCTGATGTAAAGAGGGCCAGTAACCGAATCTCCACCAAAAATCAGTAGTTTCCCAAACGCCTCATTCTTTTTTTTTCCACCTAATTTAGAGGTGAGGAACTTCATGGTTTCTGACAGATGAACTCTGCTGTCTGAAACACATTGGTGACAGACCAACATCAGGATAATATTAAGAGTAGGGCATTCCACACTATTTTTTACCTCGCTTAGGCCGACTTGAAAGGCATGGCGAACCCAGTAAGGAAAAATGGAATAATATTTGCAATGTACTGATAGAAAACTGACAGCCCATCACAATCATTGATTTTTTGGGGGATTTTTTTTTACAAACAATCTCCCAATTTGAAGGTTTGTTTCTTAAAAACAAAACATATCCATTTCGGGCTCCCTTAATATAGTGGGTATGCCCAGACGTGGGTCCGGTGTAACCTGGGCCACTAGAACCAAGCAATATCCAGCTGATGAGCCCTCATGTGGGTGAAAATGGTCCTGAGTTGCTTGTGTTCTGGTTCAGGGAGTACCTGGCCTGGCAGTTCGGGCTGGACGGTTTCTATTGGAGCAGGGTGAAGACTGAATTGTATGTGGCTGGGTCCGAACCAATGTGGCATGGTGTGCAAAATAACAATCAACTGGAATGCAGTCTGAGTAATTACCAGTAATGACTGAGCTATCACTATGGTGGAGAAAATACCAGTGGATTCTCCTCCGCATTTAGCACTTGGTAACCATAGATTTGGGTGGTGAGAGTAAATCTCTTATTTCTGCACCAAGTGCTAAATGCTGAGGAGAATCCATTTCCTCCACCATAGTGATAGCTCAGGAAAGATAACCCTACCAGTGGAGATTCTTCCAAAAACTGCATAGTGCTTTGGATAGTGCAGTTACCAGCCTTCTGTACACCCTCAGATACATTTGTCTGCAGCATTCTTGTTTCCTTCTTGGGATCACCGGGAACATAGTCCAGTTGTTATAGTCCACTTTCATTAGCGTGGCAAAATGTCTGACTTGGTCCCCTACAGCCCCAATGAACTACTAAGCCTCAGCATATGTTTTGTATATATTATTTATACATGAGTTTCCCATATCCAATAGGCTCCTTCCTTCCGTTCCCTTATGTTTATTTCACTGTTTGCCCTTTTAAACAGTTCCACCATCCACTGTGGTGCTTATTGAACTAATATTGTTATTAACCACAATTTATAGAGTTCTCTCACTCATCCCACTTAAACTCTAGAACCATCTTTCTCCTTATGTTCCAGTCCTGCCTATCAGAAGTAGCTGTTCCTTTGCTTTTCTTGAAGAGTTTAATGCTTGGGGCAAAGTGCACCGTGTCTGTTTCCACCGAAATCGGTATTATAGCTAAAACAATAATACTGCATGAGTTTCCAGGGACAAACCTTCCAGGTGAAACTAGAAGGAATTTATCCCTCCAAAATGGACCACAATTAAGGTGTAATATCCAGAAATGGATGCAATAACACCCATCTCTGCATGTTATTACCTATCACATAGGCGATCTCAATGAGATAACTTGTAATCTGGTGGCAATTCTGCATTCCAAAGCTACTGATACCTATGATTAGCTATCATAATTTCGGGTGTGAAATTACTCACCCACTATAACTGCATCATTTGTGATGGAGACCGTAGTACCATTCCTTAGACCACATACATTAATATGGGAATCATGACCCCTTTACTTAATGCTGTTCAGCCCATAACCAATGCTGGTAATTTTATCCAGAATCCCCGGCTAGGGTTGACCATGCAACACATTCAATGAGTGCAAATTGGTCTTTTTTGTATGGTATATTGTTATTCCCAGATGTGTAGAGGAAACCTAAGTCCTGGAAGATCTTTATTGGCCTTTCTGTTTGCCAAATGATAAAAATATAGATTTCTGCCAATTAATCATCAACCTGTCACAAGTCACAAACCTTGAATCTCCCAGTGCAGGAACATATAATGTAGGTCCAAGAGAACTAGACCAGCGTCCAAATTTACCTTTGATTATATAAATGATTTGTATAAAATATTCATTTAATGAAAGAGTATTTTATGTAGAAAGTCTAAAAATCAGGGACTGATCTATGTTGGATGCCCCTGTCCAGAGCATAAATGGTACCATCAAAGGTGCATATTTAAAATAATGAGGCAGATTATTTCCACTGGGTGATACCATGTGCCTTTCGCCCATTTTACTTTTTGTTCTTCTATACTTTCTATTACCAGAGTGTTAGAAATTGGGTTTCCAGTTGGCAGAGGTATGCACCCTGTCCAAGCAGGAACCGCAATCCTAGTCAGGGTAAGTAAGATACAGAGCAGCCAGGCTAAACTTAAGAGGCAATGTGTAAAGTATTTGTGCAACACATAGTAACACAATGAGAACACCACAAAAGACCGCACCAGGTTAGAAAACTAGATTCTATTTTTATAAATAAATCAAGACCAAAATGACAAAAATGCAATAAGTACAAGTCGAGATTTGAATTTTTTATAGATTAAAAGTAAAAATAGCGCTTAGAAACAATTATCGCCTATGGGGGTTATCTAGTCACGCTGAACCGGGGCAAAGTTAAGAGTTCAGGCCGACCTTGATGGAGCACGGGCCGGATAGAGTAGCCACGTAGGCCCACTGAACAAAGTACCTTGATCCTGGTCGCAACAGCAAGATGCGGGTGCAGCCAAGTGATCAGTTGGTGTCGAGGTGATGCGTCGATTTTCTTCACACAGTGGTGGCGATGCATGGTTCTGAAAATGATGCACTGAGAAGCGTTGGTCTGTAGATGATGCGCCGGGTTTCTCCACACAGTCGAGGGGATGCATCGATATTCCCACACTGCAGCGGCAGCATTGAGGCGTTCCAATGCGTCAGTTCTTTAAGGTGATGGCTGGTTCAGAGTGCAATGCGCCAATTCTTCTCCCACAACAGGGCCGATGTGCCGGTTCAGCTACATGCAGACTGGAGATGCGTCAATTTTATTGCAGCAAGGAGCTGGGTCCTCTTCCAATAGAACATGAGCGGGTGGTAAGACTTTGATATCCCTGAGTCTCAGGAAACAGAGCCAAGCCAACAAGCCCTTGGAGATCACTCTTGGTTGAAGGCAGAGTCCACCTCTCCCTCAGCAGTGTCAGAGAGCAGCAGGCAGCAGGGGAGCACAGCAGAAAAGCAGTTCTTCCAGAGCAGCAGTCCAGCAGAGTGACACTCCTTGTTGCAGTACAGCAGTTCTTCTGACAGAGGTTCTTTACAGGTCCAGAAGTGTCTGATTTGGTAGGGTAAGAGACCCAGTACTTATACCTAATTCTTCCTTTGAAGTGGGGGTGACTTCAAAAAAGAGTCATGAAGTGCACAGAGGTCCTTTCTTTCCAGCCCTGGCTCCAGACTCACTATAGTGGATTAATCAATCCTTTGTGTGAGAACAGGACACTGCCTATTCAGGTGTAAGTGTCAGCTCCTCCTCTCCTGTCCTGCCCAGGATGAGCCTTCAGGATGTAGATGGCCACTCAAACACACCTAACATTCCTTTGTGTGTGACTGTCTAGAGGGAATGCACAAAGTCAACCTGTCATCCACCCGGACGTGTATTGGAGACAGGCTAAAGGCAAACAGAGTTTTTGTAGTGATTTCCCTTCTGGATCCACTTTGGTTCTCCCTTAGTTTTGCATTTTAGGCTGCCTTTAGTCGCTTTGCATAGCCACTATAACACATTTGTTTTTTCATTACACTATTTTTGAAAACACAGTGTATATGTTGTTTGTTATTCAGGGACTCTTCTTAGGATTTAGTCAACACATTTTTGTACAAGGTTGCCAGGAATACATGAAAACACAACAGAAGCTGCTCCAAGTACAGTGACCGAAACCTAGAAAATACTAAGTTAGGAATGCGTTTATTCTGAAGAGGGGATTATATGAAATTAAAAAATACATCACCGTAGTGGTTAATTTTGTCGACACGTTTCTGCTTATGTGGCCCAAGGGGTCCGCGGCATTCATCAGGACGTATCCTAGATGTGTCTGCTCTCCACCCAACCTCGGGGATGGAGAGCAGACACATCTAGGATACGGCGAGAGACGCACCTTGATGAAAGTGTGACTACAGGGCTCTTTCCCTCACTCTCCTCCCATGGGGCATGTAGGAAGCCCAACCAGGGTTTCAGGAAATCAACTTAGGAAGAGTATGATATAGGTCATCCTACACAGTGGCGTCATCCTACCAACTTTAGTGGTAAGATAGGAGCCCTTTTCTACTTTTCTTGTCCTGATGAATGCCGCGGACCCCTTGGGCCACATAGGCAGAAACATGTCAACAAAATTAACCACTACGGGGATGGGGCAATAAGTCCCCCTTGCTCACTGTCCTTGTATTTTTTAATATCATATAATCCCCTCGTCAGAATAAACGCATTCTGGCAATTATACTGATTTTTAGACTCACTTATTTTGCAGGCCCCCATTTAGTTTTAGAAGTGCCTCCCTGTCCCCAGGTGTAGGCACGCTCTCCACCAAACCAAGTTTCTGGAGAGCGAGGACTGCCGATGATGAAGCATGACACCTGGTGGTGTGTGAGGACAGTCCTTCACTTTTTGTGAGATGCCATCACCCTTTAACTTAGTATTTTCTAGGTTTCGGTCACTGTACTTGGAGCAGCTTCTGTTGTGTTTTCATGTCAGGTTGGAGGCTAGCTGGCTCCAAGTGCCCGCGCCTCTAATTCCCCCCCATGGTATCTGCTAGGGTTAGTGTGTTACATGCTAGGAATACATAACAACATAGTTTACTGCTTTTTCTGCTTGTTCAGCAACAGTTCCTAACGTCTAGACATAACACCATCACACAGCTAAATCTCTATACACCACAATAGTTTTATCATATAAACTGTGTCTTTTCCCCTTGGGTGCCAGAGATGAGAATTCCGGCAGAGAGGACTGTTCTGGAGTGGCGGCAGTGCTTGACTTACAGCCATGCGTAAACTAAGCTTACACTCATGATGTGGACCACCTAACTTCATACACCAGGTGTGAGGTCCTAGGCCAATCCCAGAGGTCGCAACTATATCCCTGTACAGACATGGTAAGGATAGACATAGGCAGATATATAATTTGCCATGGTTGGGATGTTTGTGCTGCATAGTCTGTTAGTAATGCTAATTGCTTTGTTTAGTTGCATCTGCCTAATGATCGCAGCACATTTGCTTCCTATTAGACTACGATAGTTTCAATAAATGTATTGTAAACTTTCCTTGTGTCTTTCTTCTGTTTACTACAGGCATGCATGAGTGAGTAAGTGAGAAACAAAAAGGAAGGGTCTGTTTCCACAGTTCCCTTGGGGACTAGAGGGTCATGTTCGAGGTTGCCAAAATCACCTGTTACTCTGGGAAGGTTAGGAGTTCAGGTGAGGCACTGTGAGCTAGCCAGAATTTGGCTGACAGGAACTAAAGTATTTGAGAGACTCAATCCCTACATTCTGACGTCCTGTCATCCTAACACACAGTTCTACTCTACCAGCAGAATCCCTACAACACCTTAAGAGCAGAGAAATGCTAACTTTCTAAAAGTGGCATTTCTGAAATAGTAATGTTAAATCCAACTTTACCAGTAAGGAGGATTTGTCATTACCATTCTAATGTTATGAAACATTACAAAGCTACTCCTTCTCAATCAGGGATTACAGCTTAAAAAGTGTAATAAGGAATTACCAATGTTAACCTATGAGATGGGTCGGTCTCACAGTAGTGAAAACGAATTTAGGTGTTTTTCACTACCAGGGAATGCAAAACTTAAAAATACATGTCCTAACTTTCACTTACACAACACTCAGCACTGTGGGCTACCTAGGGCCTACCTTAGAGGTGACGTATGTATAATAAAGGGGAGTTTAAGTCTTGGCAAGGGGTTTTAAATGCCAAGTCAAAATGGCAGTAGAACTTGCCACACAGGCTCTGCAGTGGCAGGCCTGAGACATGTTTAAAGGGCAACATGTGTGGGTAGCACAATCAGTGCTGCTGGCCCACTAGTAGCAATTAATTTACAGGTCCTGGGCACAGGTAGTGCGCTCTACTATGGAATTTCCGATAAATTAAATATCCCAACTGTGGATATACCAAATGTAACCATGTTTAGGAGAGAAAATGCACTTTAGCATTTGTCAGCAGAGGTAAAGTGTTCAGAGTCCTAAGTGTTTAAACAAAAACAAGGGGACCCAAAAAGGTAAGCAAGGACCTTGGGCGTCAATATTTTGTGAGAACAGTGGTCCTTGGTAAGGAGCTAATGTAAATATACAATCAATATAGACTAGAATCAGTACTATATTACTCCTGTCCAGCCGGACAGTACATTTTAATGAATAGCAAAGTTGGGAATCTAACAAAAAACAATAAAGTGGGACACAGTCCTGCGTCCTACACATTCACAAAACATATACAATGAACAGAACATTCAGGCAGGGCAAGAAAAGCTTGTATGTAATGTGAATGGTTAAAACAAGCATGAACACGACAACCGTTACACTTAAATGGTAAACAGACATAATATCGAAACAAAAATATCGAATGGACAAAATATCGAGTCCAAAATATAGAATGGACATAATATCGAATGGACATAATATAGTCGTTAAAAATATCGAAATTAAGGTAAGTAATATCGATTGTTAAAATATCGAAGTACATAATACAGGCATTAAAAAATATCGAATTTTTAATAATATCGAATTTTTTCTAAGTGTATTGTATGTTAGTATATGTGTTAAAAGTGTATATTAGTTGTTGTAATGTATGTTTAATTTTTAAAAGCAATGAATTTTATGTTATTTAATTTTTGTGTAATTTAATTCCGTAGCGGGTAGTGGGTTTATAGGGAATAGGGTGGGAAGTAATTTAATTAAAATTAAGTACATATTAATAAATATTAATTGGTATTGATAATTAATTTATTGTTAATTAATTATTAATTGGTAATTACATTTTATTAATTAGTAATTTTTAAATTGATTAATTGGTAATTATGTTAATTCTATTAATTAAATAGTTGTAGCGGGATGTGGGTTTATAGGGGTATAGGGTGGGAAGTAATTTAATTGAAATTAAGTACATATTAATAAATATTAATTGGTATTGATAATTAATTTATTGTTAATTAATTATTAATTGGTAAATAAATTTTATTAATTGGTAATATTTTTTTAAATGTATTTATTGGTAATTATGTTATTTTTATTAATTAAATATTTGTAGCGGGATGTGGGTTTATAGGGGAATGTGGGAGGAAGTAATTTAATTGTAATTAGTTAATTATAGAAAATACTTTTTGTATTGATACTTATTTTCCTGTTAATTAAATATTAATTGGTATTTATTTAAATATTTATACAAATCTGGTAATGATTATTAATTGGTTGTTAATGATTTATTAATAGGTAATTTATTTTTAATAAATAATATGTATTGTATTTATAATACATTAATTATTAAACATTTTGTAATTGGTAATTAGTGTTATTAATAATATTTATTAGTATTGATAATTAATAATTTTTAGTAAAATATTAAAATATTACTTTCCCTACTGTTGCACTCACTGGAGTGGGAATAGTAATTTTAACCCTCCCGCTATCCTACCCTGTCCCTACTGTTGCACTCTCTGGAGTGGAAATAGTAATTATTACCCCTACACTATCCAACGCTTTCCCTACTGTTGCACTCACTGGAGTGGGAATAGTAATTTTAACCCTCCCGCTATCCAACCATTTCCCTACTGTTGCACTCTCTGGTGTGGGAATAGTAATTTTTACCCCGACGCTATCCAACACTTTCCCTACTGTTGCACTCACTGGAGTGGGAATAGTAATTTTAACCCTCCCGCTATCCAACCATTTCCCTACTGTTGCACTCTCTGGAGTGGGAATAGTAATTTTTACTCCTACGCTATCCAACGCTTTCCCTACTGTTGCACTCACTGGAGTGGGAATAGTAATTTTTACCCTCCCGCTATCCAACACTTTCCCTACTGTTGCACTCTCTGGAGTGGGAATAGTAATTTTGCCCCTACGCTATCCAACGTTTTCCCTACTGTTGCACTCACTGGAGTGGGAATAGTAATTTTTACCCTCCCGCTATCCAACACTTTCCCTACTGTTGCACTCTCTGGAGTGGGAATAGTAATTTTTACCCCTACGCTATCCAACGCTTTCCCTACTGTTGCACTCTCTGGAGTGGGAATAGTAATTTTTATCTCTACGCTATCCAACGCTTTCCCTACTGTCGCACTCTTTGGAGTGGGAATAGTACATTTTACCCTCCTGCTATCCTACGCTAAAAGTAGTGATTATTATTGTATATTATTACGTTAATATATGTATGTATTAAAAAATAAAAATGCATGTATATTTTTTTTTTACTTCAAATAATTATTTATTAATTTTAAAGGAATTTAACTAATTTTAAGTATGTTTTACTTTATTTTATTTATTATTTCATTAATTTTACATTACTTTTAACAGATTTATAAAATTCGATATTTTGACTAACTATATTTTTAACGACGATATTTTGGATTCGATATTTTTGTACTTACCTGTTTGGAGATAGGGAGTCGATATTTTGACAGTCGATATTTTATCCACAATATTTTGTGTACTCGATATTTGTGAGATCGATATATTGTCAGTGATCCCACTTAAATATCAAATAGGTTTGTGTACACGGTGTTCCAGCAAGTCGACGACGTTTCGATCCTTTAAAACAATACTAGGATCATCATCAGGACAATTTTATACAAGCCTGAAGTATATGGTGCCTGTAAAACAAATAAGAGAGAGGGGGGAGGAATACAGGCAGAAAGAGAGAGGTAGAGTTTTAGATAGGATAAATGAAATAACAATGCTTATGCGATAACGTGCACATAGCGAGGTGTAACTAGAATTTGAACAGGTCTGTGCACAGTGAGAGTGCTCTGTGAGACTAAGGAGGATGGTTTACGCCGAGTCAGAGATTACAGGTTTGCAATTGCGTCGATGCACGGTCGAGGTCAGTGCTCTTTAATACTGAATAGATTAATGAGCGCTAAGTGAGAAAAGGATCTATATCTGTGAAGTTTACGCGTTAAAAGTCACGGTGTCGAATCCCTGAATTCTGAAAAAGAACTAATCCCTCATTATCCCTCATTATCAAATCGGCCGATAAGGGCGGGGGTATAGTCCTGCAAGAGAAAGAATTATACAAATCAGAAATTTTACGCCAATTGGCTAATACTGACCATTACTGCAGATTGCCCACCAATCCCACGAAGGAACTTCAACAATTGATTCTTCAGATCACCACTGATGCCAAATCAGAAGGCTTTTTAAACCAGAAAGAATTTCTCTTCCTTAATGTAAAGTCCCCACGCACTCCAGTGATATACACACTCCCGAAGATTCATAAAAATCTCACTGACCCTCCAGGCCGTCCCATAGTGTCCGGGTGCGGGTCCATATTAGAGCCACTTGGCCAATATGTGGACTACTTCATAAAAGATTTTGTACCCAAAACAGTATGCTATGTAAGAGACAGTATGGCGATGATAAATCTAGTTGAACATCACCCATTCAACACAGATTCAGACATCCTTTGCACAATGGATGTTGAATCCTTGTACACAAACATCTCACAGGTCAAGGCATTAATTGTTGTCCAACATATACTAGACTCTAGACCTCGTCCCCACGCTGTCCCTACCATTTTTATTCTCCAACTTCTTGAACTTTGTCTCACTAGGAATTTTTTCTCCTTTGATAACGAATACTATCAGCAGGTGAAAGGTACACCGATGGGGGCAGTTTTCGCCCCTAACCTAGCCATAATTTTCATGGACCATCTTGAAATGACCATAATCCTCTCTCCCAGTAACCCTTTTGTCTCAGCAATAACACTCTGGCGACGTTACATTGACAACATTTTTTTAATTTGGCATGAGAACGAAGACACACTCAATCAATTCCTGCATTGGCTAAATAATAACTGCCTAGGACTCAACTTCACCCTCACCTTTGACAAAACCTCTATCCCTTTCCTTGATCTTACCATTCACCATTCCAATGGTGAATTAATCACAAGGTTATATAGGAAGGCTACAGAGCGTAACACCGTACTCTGTTATGAGAGTAATCACCCGCACGCATTGCGCGACTTTCACCCCTATTCTAATTTTTTACGGATCAGACGCAATTGTTTCCTTAAAGAGGACTACTTCCGTGAAGCCTCAACTTTGTCCGCGAAGTTACGGGCTCGTGGGTACCCTAAACGAATGGTGCGCAATGCCCTTAAAAGAGCATGGTATTGCCCAAGGGAGATTCTCCTATCCACTAAACCAAAGTCCAACACAAACCGAATGGTGTGCGTTACAACATTTTCACCAGTCTCACACACTGTTCGGAAATGCATTCTTAAACATTGGACTATTTTGAATGCTGGAACCATGAGTATAGAACGCCCACTTTTTGCATTTCGCAAAAGCCGAAATATAAAAGACCATTTAGTCAGAGCGGCTCTTCCCAATTCCAGACCCGTTTCAACTCTTGACGGACATTGGGGCCTTGAACCTTTAATTGGACATGCCAAATGCGGCAATTGCAGTGTTTGTGAATTTACCATTGAAGGCAAAGAATTTACCTTTACCAATGTTATGATTAAGTAAACATTTTTCTCTAACTGCAACACATGTAATGTGATTTATGTGATCCAATGCCCATGTCCAAAGTTCTACATTGGTCAGACAACGCAAAAAGCAAAAACACGGATTTGTCAACACCACAGTAGAATTCGCTGCAACACCCGAAATGCTCCGCTGGTACAACATTTCACCACTGTTGGTCACAGCGAAGAAGACATCAAATGGACAATAATCAGCGTGGTGAAACCACTACCAAGAGGCGCAGACATTGTTCAACTTTTAAATAAAGAGGAACTCAAATGGATCCTGCACACTGGGAGTATCAAGAATGGACTGAACAGAAATGAAGACTGGACCACTTTATTGTAAAGTCCTTTATGCACTGCTTTATGTTCCCCCTTTAATTCAGAATGTCAGTTTCCTTGTTTTCAACATGTTTATTGCACTGTCACAACAATTTCATGCACGAGCTTACCAGCATTAACACCGTCTATGGCTTTATGTCTTCAATTGTTCCCTTGTCTCCTCATTCAAAACTTTTTTGATTGCATAAATTCCTCCTTACTTTTCTAACCCTTATTGTTCAGCTGTTTTAAATCCTCTCTTAAACAGCTTACTGCAATTCCCCTCACCTAATATGGCCGCCATAACGGCACGTTCCACGTGCCGACGTCACTTCCTTAATGCTATTTAGCCACTCACACACGCCTCTGTCCTTCGTCCAGTATCGCAGCCATCGAGAAGCGGACAGTATCACTACTGCCTAGGTAAGATCCTCATATTTCCCATCTCTACATGCTCCCGTTCTGTTAATTCTACCCGACCCTAATTTCCCCTCGATCATCCACAGGTCGTATCGGCATTGCTACTGATGGAGTGCAACCCCTAATTCATAACCAGGGACCAGGAACTCAGTACTCATAAACCACTTACCAAACAACAGGGCCCATCACTCATTACCCATAAATGATCCCTGATAACGAGCGCTGCCTTTAGGGGGGTTTATTTTGTCAATTTATATAAATATATATACAGTGTTATACTTCACATTAATAGTATATTTACTTATTCCTAACTATTCTTAGTTCAACTGTCTTCCTCTGGTCGATGGACCATTAGTTGACTGAGTTGATGGTAATCTATGACTAACTAAACAGTTTAACACTTAACTAAATAACCACAGAGTCATTTATCAGGTTAATAATTTTATCTTATTAATAATGAAATGCTCATAATTCGGATTTTAGTGCAACATACAAGATCACACACAGGAGAAACAACTTATCACGCAATGTAATCAAAATGAAGCATTGTCCCAACATCAAAGCATGCATAGGGAAGGGGGGAAGAAGGTACAGCAAAAATACTTTGCAAAATTATATTGCGAAATTAAGGCATTAAAGGAGGGTGATACCCACCAAAGAAACATAAAACCACTTCCTTGGCCGAGGTTGTGGCAGGAGTCCCCAGAGATAGGCTCAGAGGACAAGTTGACAGGACAGGTGCAGCAAAGTCTTGCAATAAACTGTCAAATAAGAAAATAATAATCTCCCAATCTATCTACCTTTGTTCTAGTTCTCCTCGGACGCAATCGCCACCCAGTCTGTACCCATGACGTTCTCGTACCTAACCCAATAGATGATCGATGACTTCTCCTTCAATCTGCTCTCTCTGTCTCTGTCAGTCTCTCTCCGTCGCTCTCTTCTCAATCTGCAGTTCTCCCCTGATTCAAAATTGGGACATCAATTATACCTTAATTCCTGGTTCACTATTTTACAATGTTGCATTCTCAGTAGAAACTCGGGCTGTGATTGGTTGACACGGGTCATGTTAGGGTCTCCTCACCAGGTTCTCATCACAAATCCACCCCATACTGCTTTTAACAAAGGAAGTGTTAAAGCTAAACACAGTCATATACTATTAACATCAATAGTTATACAATTTGCAACATTCTTGCATTAAATGTAATTATGACATCCGGTTCACATTCAAATTGCACGTCGCGATGACAGTTCCCACAGTCGCTGTCACATCTCGGCACGGAAACAACAGGACGCAGGTCAGCGTGGCCTTCACACGGATTACGTCAGCTGGTGCACTCGGCAGTTCATGAGCAGGCAGAACATTCAGCGCATGCGCCGGATCATACAGGCCAAGACAACCACATGCTGGCCCAGACAAGCGGCCATTTTCGTGCAGGCCCTCTCACGTACTAAAGTAAATAAACACAAAAAAATATAAATTCAAGAAATAAAGCCCATTATGTTTACCTCCCACCATACTAATACCCTGTATTAGTTATTACCTAACAAAAGCTATTAATTTAAAAGCAGCTTTTCTATTATTCATGCACAACATGCAAAATGTGCAATGTACAACATAGCATAAACATGCATTAGTACGATTTTTCAAAGCGCAAACAGTTAATACGTGCTCGTGCCATCATGCTTTAGTATATTAGATCAAATGCGTTTGCCCCACGTATGTGTGTGTGCATCCAGGGTTGGTTAGTTCATGCAGTTAATACATATTATGGGGGTACTTATTTCATGAGGGTGCATTTTGCAAACCTACCTCCATCATTACCGAAGACCGGTCATTCTTCCCCCTCGACCATTACTTTGAGGTAAGAGGCTTGTCGTTGTCCCATGCGTTCCTCCTGCTAAGCATCCTCACTGCCTCATCCTTAATCCCAACCCCCTTTTTCCTAGACTTCTCATTGTCCGTGCACTCTTGACTTGCATCGCCACCACGGACCCTCCATTACCTCCCTGCCTTTCAATAAGGTAAGCGCCACCATTGCTGCGCGCGCTACCGGTCCCTTTTCTCGCCCGCCAGCCACTTTCATAGATGGTTCTCTCCCACAGTACCCCCCTCGTGGACGATCGACCAGCCCATTGCAGATTTTTCCTAGACTTCTCACTATCCGTGCACTCTTGACGTGCATCGCCACTACGGACCCTCGATTCCCTCCCGGCCTTTCAATCAGGTAAGCGCCACCTTTGCTCTGCGCGCTACCCGTTCCCATTTCTCGCCCGCCAGCCACTTTCATAGATGTTTTCTCTCCCACAGTCCTGCCCTCGTGGACCATCGACCAGCCCATTGCGGCCCTTGCTCGCGGACCAGCGGACCACGCTCGTTCACTCGTCACTAAGGCCAATTGACCTGCCTTTCCCTTGCTTCCAATTAGGTGTTCACCCTTTTCCAACCTTAGATTCCCGTCTCACAGTTTACACTTGTTGTCGTATCAGTTTCACGCGTAAGTGCACCATCTTCGTGCTCTCGTGCACAACATGATTCGGCGCGTGACTTTTAACGCGTAAACTTCACAGATATAGATCTTTTTCTCACTTAGCGCTCATTAATCTATTCAGTATTAAAGAGCACTGACCTCGACCGCGCATCGACGCAATTGCAAACCTGTAATCTCTGACTCAGCGTAAACCATCCTCCTTAGTCTCACAGAGCACTCTCACTGTGCACAGACCTGTTCAAATTCTAGTTACATGTCGCTATGTGCACGTTATCGCATAATGATTGTTATTTCATTTATCCTATCTAAAACTCTACCTCTCTCTTTCTGCCTGTCTTCCTACCCCCTCTCTCTTAATTGTTTTACAAGGCACCATATACTTCAGGCTTGTATAAAATTGTCCTGATGATGATCCTAGTATTGTTTTAAAGGATCGAAACGTCGTCGACTTGCTGGAACACCGTGCACACAAACCTATTTGATATTTAAGTGTAACGGTTGTCGTGTTCATGCTTGTTTTAACCATTCACAATACATACAAGCTTTTCTTGCCCTGCCTGAATGTTCTGTTGAATGTATATGTTTTGTGAATGTGTAGGATGCAGGACTGTGTCCCACTTTATTGTTTTTGTTAGATTCCCAACTTTGCTATTCATTAAAATTTACTGTCCGGCTGGACAGGAGTAATATAGTACTGATTCTAGTCTATATTGATTGTATATTTACATTAGCTCCTTACCAAAGACCACTGTTCTCACAAAAAACAGAGTCCTAAGGCCAACAAAAAGAATCAGCAAAAAGAGGAGGTAAGCAGGCAAAACGTTTGGGGGAAGACCACCCTAAGGCTGACAAGTCTAACACAAAGCAAACAGCAACTAACGGCTACTCTGGCTTATTTTCCCCTCTTGTCTTCCTCTTATTAGGCCTGGGCGGTGAACTTCGCTCCGTTCGCGGAGTTTGCGGAGTTTTCTGCACTCCGCGGAGCTCACGGAGTGCAGAAAACTACGCTTTGCGATGTGCAGCAGGGTTTTTTCCCCGCTCGCGATCGCGAACGGTGAGTCCGCGAACCCGAACAGTAAGTTCGCGAGCGAGAGCTGCCCCTCGGGTAGAAATTCTACCCAAGCGGCAGGAATACCAGCACAAACTGTAGTTCGCACTGCACTACGCCACTCGTGGAACTTTGCGGAGTTTTTTGTAACTTCGCGGAGTTCCGCATAGCAAAATTCTGCGGACTACGCCCAGGCCTACCTCTTATACAAGAACTCATGTACCGTTTTCATTCATACACATGGCTTTGTATATGGTACACTCTACAAGCAAATGGTACTTGGCCAGAATTTGAATTCTTAGTGTATCTTAAGCATATGTTTCCATCCTATCAAACAGAAAATCTTTTCGGTCATCACTGAAGACATCCGGTATCTCTTTGGGTCTTCCTCTAATTTGTTGATCACATGAAAAGTCACTCTCAGGCTCACTGCAGTGTTATGGCCCAGGTTCAAACCCAGCTGGTGCCCGTGTACCAGCTGCTACTGAACCATTTAGATATCATCTCACTTATAAACGAGTAGCTCATCCAGTCCAGTAATTGTCTTTGAATTCTGTGATTTATAGGTTCGGTTTTATAATGATTTAAACAGGACTATAAATCCAGTATGAATTGGAAAAAAGCTTGGATTGGATATGCTACGCACAAATGAAATTGGGTAACTTCAGAATCTGATAATTCTGATTCAACCTTAGACCACACAGTTTACCAGATACCTCTAGATGGGCTTCCCAAGGGACAAAGGAAGTATGTGTGGTGCCTGGCTTGTTTGCCTGTTTATCACCACAATCCAACCAGGAGCGTGGAATGCACAATGGAATGAGATTCAAGTGTAAGGTGTTGAGAGTCAGTTGCAACTGACTGTGGCTGAGGTGTCTACATTATTAATCTTACATCTTATTCCTAACTCAAACTGGACCTGAGCCATCATTGTTACAGTTAGATTTTTGTCTCGTTTTTTTGTATGGCTTTAGCAATTAGGTTTCTATAGTGCCTCAGAATTCCAAAGGCAGATTACATGACATGCACCACATGGTTCTCATGTTTGTATGCCTTTAATGGAAACATGATGAAAAATGAACAAATCAAATTTGCCCACAGCAAGTATCAATGGTTAGTAACTCAAGTACATCCATCACTTTTTGTTTTCTTCTGTGGGTTGCTCTAACAATCCTAGGTGTGCCCATACGTGGACCCAGTAGTTTCTATTATTTTCAATGTATAATTGATTAACTGAGACTGCCCATTCTATCTAGGTGGCCTGCAAAGTAAGCAATATATACAGCCATCCCTGTGACATTTTCTGAGGAAGAGATCTCGTGTGCGTTCCAAGGAACACCACGCTCCATGCCAACATGCAACCATGTTACTATTACTGGGCTTTCCTTGTTCAGATTAATGTGTCGATATGTTGTCATTTTAGCAACTCAATATGTGGGTCTGATGGCAATTTGTTGATTTCTCAAGTTGTGATGGAGTGATCTCGCAGCCCTAGTAGACAGAAAGTAAATATAACATGATGAATGCTCTCCATGAATATCATGGAAGGAAGGGTAAGGTTGACAACTCCAGTGGAGAGAGTGATGGCCTTATGGTGTGAACATAAAGGAGAGGGATATTTTGTTTGTTTGTTAGTTTTTTCTCCCTTTGCTACACTATACCGTCTATTGTACACTAAAGTGCATAATGTGACTGCTGTTTGCTGATGTTGCCATTAAGTGAAGGCATGAAGGACACATTAGGCATAATATGAAGGGAAGATCACAGTGGGGGTTCATTTCTATAATGTAGAATAATGTATCTGTCATATACACTGACAGTACTAATGGACATATTGATCTTATTATCGTATATTGTCTTTACAGATAGACCAGATTCTGATTCATCAACAGATCGAGCTGTTGGAAAGTATGTACTGCATTTACTACTATTTTTTTTTTTTATACCTTGTGCACTGCTATTTCTTTTTCAAGCAAAGATCTTTTAACTTAATGCAGGGTAAAAGCAGCCAATGTATATATTAAGTAAGGGACTGGTGTCTCAGACAACAACACTGTAATAAGATTGTGAAACAGCAGGTGGGAATGGTTGTGCTGGGCAACCCTTCTCATTCTCATGTAACAAATAGACCCAAATACGGTACACACACCAAGACGAATAAAACTTGCCTCAGTAAATTGTGCACTACAAATTTATGCTTATGTGGTGGGAAACCTAGCTTGTAGTTTGGCCAAAAGATCACAGTGCGGCACTAGTGTAAAAATGGCATATCCCTCCACAAAAAACAGGGCCTGATTCTCTGAGGTTACTGCCCCTTGAGTTGGAACTCATACTTATGTTGCATAGCACACTTCGGTGACTTGGGTTGTACCACCAGGGACAAGCCAGTGAATAATGCTAGTGTGCCCTGTCCACCAACTGTGACATTTCAGGTCCAGGCCCACACCCTCACTCATACTACATTCAACTAGCATACCCGCTTCCCCAAACATTTAAAGTGGCCTATGTAGCAGAATTACCCCAGGACTGCAATTTACAATCCCTTCCGTAGTAACCTCCACCCTTGCCAACACAGTTGAATTCCTCTTGCTCGCAGCAGTCATTTACATACGCAGGCATCTCCAAATCCATTTTCCAGGGAAAACCAGATCCCAGCAATGTGCTGCTTAATATATTACTCCACAACCGCTTGTTTGCATCCTTTTATCATGCCACAACCTTTCACATACT
This sequence comes from Calotriton arnoldi, assembly GCA_963921515.1. Classification (NCBI taxonomy): domain Eukaryota; kingdom Metazoa; phylum Chordata; class Amphibia; order Caudata; family Salamandridae; genus Calotriton; species Calotriton arnoldi. The sequence goes on from CAWUFW010025777.1 coordinate 23,431, forward strand.
GAAGGTGCTCAACACTTTTACCTAATGTAAACTTTAGTCACTCAGTGATATGTATGTGTTGACAGTTAAATAGTGTGAACTTGATTGGAGTACAACTGAGAGCTGTAGACCAATAGGGAGACAGGAGACAATTGAAGATCGAGAACATTAAGTATGGTTTTATATATTTACTTTCCACAAGCCCAGGAATAATATGGGCCAGCAATCTAGGCACTATACAACAATATATTCTGTCGAACTTAGAGCCAAATGTACCAACATTAGGATTTGCAATTACCAAGTTGCAATTCTTACTGAATCTCTATTTGGAAATTGCAATTCCTAATGTTTTAAAGTGTTAAATGTAATTTAATGATTCCTAGTGGGTCGCAAATGAACCTACCTCATGAATATTAATGAGGTAGCTCAGATTTTGTTAGTCATTAGGAATCGCAGCAATCACAGGGTTAGAGGCATGCTGGGTTCAGCAGACCACCATGTCTGTAATTGTTTTTTAATTATGCAGATTTTGTTTATACAGCGGAAAAGGGAACTGCATTAAAAAAGACACATTGGCAAAGCCAATAGGTGTCAGCAATGCAAGAGCTATTGGCTTTGTCAATGTTAATGTCTTTTAGCCCTCTGCCTGGATCATCCCTTTGCAACCGAAACAAATCCCGGGCCAAAGCACTGTGGCAATCAAAGGTTCTATCTATATGAGAAGAAAGCGGAAAGGAGAAGGCAGTTGGAGAGGAAAAACAGAAGGAACTGGGAGAGGAGAAGGGTTGTAAAGAGCGAGGGGGTAAAGGGTTGTATTGCTCACTCTCTGGGCTTCGAAAGGCCCTCTTGGGTCTATTGGCTGAACTGTGGTTGAAGGAAAAAAGTTGTCTACTATTAAGAGCCACATTAGAGGGAGGAGGGGTGTGTAATGCCAGAGGAAAAAGGAGTGGGGTCAAGGGGAGAAGAGGGGCGAGGGGCAACACGATGAGGAATAACAAAAAAGAAGTAAAGAAGACAGGGATATAGACAGCTCTTGGAAGAAGTCTGAGAGGGAGAGTAAGAGGTGTGTAGCATGACAGGAAGCAAAAAAAGTGACAAGAAAACACAAGGATGAATGGGAGAGTAGCAAATGAAATGCAAAGCCAAGGCGAGCATTATCACTCTAAGCGGACCATGTTTGGCGAAGAAAAGACGTTCCTAGTTTCTAAACTTAAAGAAAGGCTGCACCTCATACTGGTCAGTATTAAAGATAATGGGGCGACCCGGTGTCCCTCAGAACCTGGGTATCAAGATTAAATAAAACAATTGGTTCTGTCGGGATTTTACAATTGCTTAGGATAGAGCAAGCACTTATTTATAGTGCACATAAGGATAATTCTCACAAAAGTAATTCATGAGAGAAAAGAAACACACACCAGAATAAAATTCAATAGTATATTCAAAATGAGTATTAAATACTAGAGACTGTCACAAATACAAATTCAATTGCAACAAAGACAATAAGTGACCGTGGTGAACAAGTGACATATAGTGATTAATAATATAAACAGTACACTATATACATGACGAATACACGTGAGATAGAAAAGGGGGGAAAAAAGAAAGACACAGTGATTTTTTTTAATACTTGTCCTATCTATTTAAACACATGTACTACAAGATCCATTAATGAATTAAATCCTGATCATGAAGACTGGTAGGACATATAGAGCATGTCGACGTTTCGACCCTGTAAACAGCGCAAAAAATGAAATGCATCAGAGCGGGTCTTCCTCAGGACTACGAAGGGGGGGGGGTTTGTTGGACAGCCAAAAACGCAGAAACCTCAGTAGATGAAATCAGAGTGGAGTGCTTTGACTGCACCGCTGTGTAAATTTAGAATTAGCAAGGAGGTCTCCACTAGCCAGTTGGAGCCTCTTTAGTTAACTGATCCGAGTAGCTTCCGGACGGATGCGCCGTCTGCACTCTTAAGCAACCTGTTATGAACGGATTAAACAGGCGCATTTACAATTCTCCAACCGGATGGTGGAAGTCTTTTAAAGCTATTTAAGAGGCTCCAACTGGCTGGTGGAGACCTCCTTGCTAATTCTAAATTTACACAGCGGTGCAGTCGAAACACTCCACTCTGATTTCATCTACTGAGGTTTCTGCGTTTTGGCTGTCCAACAAACCCACTCGTAGTCTGAGAAGACCCGCTCTGATGCACTTCATTTTGCGTGTTTACAGGGTCGAAACGTCGACATGCTCTATATGTCCTACCAGTCTTCATGATCAGGATTTAATTCATTAATGGATCTTGTAGTACATGTGTTTAAATAGATAGGACAAGTATTAAAAAAATCACTGTGTCTTCTTTTTCCCCCTTTCTATCTCACGTGTATTCGTCATGTATATAGTGTACTGTTTTATTATTAATCACTATATGTCACTTGTTCATCACGGTCACTATGTCTTTGTTACAATTGAATTTGTATTTGTGACAGTCTCTAGTATTTAATACTCATTTTGAATATACTATTGAATTTTATTCTGGTGTGTGTTTCTTTCTCTCATGAATTACTTTGTGAGAATTATCCTTATGTGCACTATAAATAAGTGCTGGCTCTATCCTAAGCAATTGTAAAATCCCGACAGAACCAATTGTTTTATTTAACCTCATACTGGTCAAGCAGACAGAAACAGTGAGACTTACAGTGCACATATTTACATATTCTGGGCACTAACATACCCATCACTGGAAAGACTAACATTCCATGCATCCTATGGATTTAATGTGGCAATACTTGTAATGTCCACAGTGTCTTGTGCAGCAAGACGGGAAGCAGGAATGGTATGGGGAGGAAGGGAGGGCACGCTGCTCCTGAAAAACCGGGCTTTAATTCCAGGACATGTGAGGAGAGGAGAAGAACACAATGTTCTTGCTCAGACATTAGCATCAGAGCACAGACATCTCTGGGGTGGGACAAACGGAGCAAAGAGGCGGTGGATATTACCTGTAGCAAAGGAGGTGGGGTACAACCCACCGCCCTCTGCCATTACCTTCAGCAAAAGGTGAGCGTGAGGGGAGGATGGGGGTGCACCTGCAGTAGTGGGGGAAGTGGTGACGTAGCAGGGGCAGACAGAACTGGGAGCATGAATTGCAGCCGTTGAGGTGGGAGGTAAAGTGATGGGGCGGGGACAGCCGGCATCTCGAATAACTAGCAGCACAGAAAACCAAGCAATGATGTTTTGGAGGGGGCAATCGAAGGGGCAAGCAGCGATGAAGGAGAGGGTGGGGAATAGAAAATTATATGATGGTAATAGGTGGTTTTCTTTAATTGTGGGTTATTTTCTGTTTATGTTTTTGCTCTTCCTTGGAAAAGCAGAAAACTTTAAATACAGCCACTAAAACACTGAGGGCAATGGAATGGAATTAAAATGGAGTATTCGAATAAAACCACGTTACATGCGAACATTTCAGCTTTGAATGTGTAAAACAATAAGATTACTCAGAAACAAAGTGACAGAAAAAAGAGACACCATCTGAAAGGCACAGGCACACATACAGACCAATACAACCAGATATATACAAACGCCTATATAAAAATGCTTAGATATACACTTCTCTACATCTATACAATCACACACAGACACTTTTACAGAGACTGTAAAGCCAACCACACAAAAAATGCACCCATGCACAGATCGAGGCATTCACACACCCGCGTGAAGACACTTGGATACGAGCATCCATGCAAACACGCACACACACATATACATACACAAAGATAGAGACACACACACATTAAAAAAACATGCATACAAATTAGTTACTGCACAGTTATAGGCCAAGACAGGAAATCGTGGCTTCTCGTAACTGTGTTTAAAACCTCTACCATCTGTGGAGTGAGCCTTTCCAGTGTGTAAGGAAACATTTCATAAAGTGGGAAGCAGTGCTGTGGCCACAGCTGAATACAGAGCAGCGCTAAGCACTGTTCTGCTGTTTACACTAAAAGCAAAGATCTTTAAATCTGAAGGCAGGGAGAGCAGCTGTGTGAATGGAGAGCCTTCCTATGCGGCCAGAGACACCTCACAGGGCGGGTGTTTTCCATTTTCCTTTCCTGGCTTACACCCCCTTTAGTTGATGAAAAAACAACTCGGGCACAACATCAACAACATAGCCTCCAGTTTGGAAAGCACTTGTGCTGATCCCAATGGCTTTGATAAATCAAATCAAAGACAGTGGAAAAAAAAGAGGGAGGATATTTCCAGGCTGCTCGATGAATGTAAACTAAGCAGCCATGCACCACGAGTACCAGTGACACTGGCATTTAAGCAATCACTTTGAAATCAGAGAAAGAAAAGTAAACAGGCGCTCTCGGAAAACAACGTCTGACATTTGGGTGACTGGAGTGGGAATAGTAATTTTATATGTTTAGTGTCCAGCATCTTCCCTGACTTAATACTGAATGGAGTGTCAATAGTAATTTTATATGTTTCGTGTCCAGCATCTTCCCTGACTTAAAACTGAATGGAGTGGGAATAGTAATTTTTACGTGTTTAATGTCCAGCACCTTCCCAGACTTAATACTGACTGGGGTGGGAATAGTAATTTATATATGTTTAATGTCCAGCAACTTCCCTGAGTTAATATTTACTGGAGTGGGAATAGTAATTTTTATATGTTTAATGTCCAGCACCTTCCCTGAGTTAATACTGACTGGAGTGGGAATAGTTATTTATACATGTTTAATGTCCAGCACCTTCCTTGACTTAATTTTTACTGTAGTGGGAATAGTAATTTTATGTTTAGTGTCCAGCATGTTCCCTGACTTAATATTGACTGGAGTGGGAATAGTAATTTTATATGTTTAGTCTCCACCATATTCCCTGAGTTAATACTGACTGGAGTGGTAATAGTAATTTATATATGTTTAATGTGCAGTACCTTCTCTGAGTTAATATTTACAGAAGTGGGAATAGTAATTTATATATTTTTAATGTACAGCATTTTTGTTGAGTTAATAGTGACTGGAGTGGGAATAGTAGTTTATATATGTTTAATGTGTACCACTTTTTATGATTTAATATTTATTGTAGTGAGAATAGTAATTGTTATATGTTTAGTGTCCAGCACCTTCTCTGAATTACTAATTAGTGTAGTGGGAATAGTAATTTTAATTTGTTTAATGTAAAGTAGTTTTTATATTTTAATGCATACTGTATTGGGAATAGTAAATTATATATGGTTAATGTTTAGTATTTTTTATTACTAAATTTTAAGTGTAGTGGGAAGAGTAAATTATATATTGTTTATGTTTACCACCTTCAATGAATATTGTTTAAATGTATTGGGAATAGTTAGTGATGTTTGTTTATGTAGAAATATATTTTTAGAATTATTTATAATTTATATAAAATATTTATATAACAAATATGTTATTTGATGTGTATTTATTTATTTTATATAAAGAGTTGTAGGAAATTACTGTTTGTGTTTTTATATGTGAAGAAATATAAATGTGTTTTATTATGTGCAGTGATAATGAATTTGTATTGTGTAAGTGATGTATAGTTTATAATTTACTAGTAAAAAAACCAATATGATTATTTATTGTTAATTAAAATGGTACATTTATCAAATTAATATATTTAAGTAAAATATTTAATAATAAGATATACATATAAAAATAAATTAGATATTTTTTATTTTCATTTTTTTTTATTTTTGTATAAGTAGATAGAAAGAGAATTTTTTTAATTTTATTTATACAATGGAATAGAAATTATTAAATATACATAAAATATGTCAATTTTTATTTAAGGAACATAAATTAGAATTTTTTTAGAAAAAGAAATTTATATGAAAAATATAAAATATATGTTTTGTTTTAGGAGTGGGATGTTTGGTTATTAGGGGATAAGGGTGGGGAGTGTTATTTAAATATTATTTAAAAATTATTTATTAAATTGAAATTTAAAAAATTGCAAATAATTAGAAGAAATAAAGTTAATTATAAATAGAAATTGTAGGTTGTTTTTAGTACTGGGATGTTGGGTTATTAGGGGAAAATGGTGAGGTTGTTAACATTGTAAAACATATATATTTTGGGGCCGATTCCGATCTCGGCCGGTAGGGCTCCGAATCGGATTCGGCTTTACCGGATCCAATTCGGAGCCCTGTATCCCGACCGATTCGTACGCGGGTCCAGCCGAGCGAGTACGATGCAAGCGCCCGCGAAATCTCCGACCGACTCGTACGCAGCTTCAACACGCTCCGACCGACTCGCACGGACACAACTCGCACCGCGCGATGGAGTCGTTCCCCGGCCGGGCAAGTACGAAGCGTGCCGCGAGCAGTCCGACCGACTAGCGCCGTCCGGCTCGAAAGAGCTGTCGGAGCCGGACTTTGGGGGTCCGCGTCGGACCCCCCTGTACGCGTGTCTGCGCGAGTCGCACACAGGGGGACCCATGGGTCCCCCCTACCTGTGCATGTACGGCACGATGCGCTTCGACGCGTACCCGCTGTAGGGGGCGCCCCTGTTCGCCTCGCACCCATTGAGTCAATGGGAGCCCGAGTATGCGTTGTACGACCGGCTCCCATTGACTTTAATGGGAGTCCGACCGAATCGAGTCCGGGTGCATGCGTGCGCATCGTACTCGTTCGGTCGGACTGCCAGAGTCTGATTCTGTCGGAAATCTCTCCGGGTCCGGCTCGGTCGGAGAGATTTCCGGCCCGAATCGGAATCGGCCCCTTAGTGTCCAGCATCTTCCTGACTTCATACTGACTGGAGTGGGAATAGTAATTTTTATGTGTTTAATGTCCAGCACCTTCCCAGACTTAATACTGACTGTAGTGGGAATAGTAATTTATATATGTTTAATGTCCAGCACCTTTCCTGAGTTAATATTTACTGGAGTGGGAATAGTAATTTATATATGTTTAATGTCCAGCACCTTCACTGACTTCATTTTTAGTGGAGTGGGAATAGTAATTTTATATGTTTAGTGTCCAGCATCTTCTCTGACTTAATACTGACTGGAGTGGGAATAGTAAATTTATATTTTTAGTGTCCAGCATCTTCCCTGAGTTAATACTGACTGGAGTGGGAATAGTAATTTTATATGTTTAGTGTCCAGCATCTTCCCTGACTTAATACTGAATGGAGTGTGAATAGTAATTTTATATGTTTAGTGTCCAGCATCTTCCCTGACTTAATACTGAATGGAGTGGGAATAGTAATTTTTATGTGTTTAATGTCCAGCACCTTCCCAGACTTAATACTGACTGGAGTGGGAATAGTACATTTATATTTTTAGTGTCCAGCATCTTCCCTGAGTTAATACTGACTGGAGTGGGAATAGTAATTTTATATGTTTAGTGTCCAGCATCTTCCCTGACTTAATACTGAATGGAGTGTCAATAGTAATTTTATATGTTTAGTGTCCAGCATCTTCCCTGACTTAATACTGAATGGAGTGGGAATAGTAATTTTTATGTGTTTAATGTCCAGCACCTTCCCAGACTTAATACTGACTGGAGTGGGAATAGTAAATTTATATTTTTAGTGTCCAGCATCTTCCCTGAGTTAATACTGACTGGAGTGGGAATAGTAATTTTATATGTTTAGTGTCCAGCATCTTCCCTGACTTAATACTGAATGGAGTGTGAATAGTAATTTTATATGTTTTGTGTCCAGCATCTTCCCTGACTTAAAACTGAATGGAGTGGGAATAGTAATTTTTACGTGTTTAATGTCCAGCACCTTCCCAGACTTAATACTGACTGGGGTGGGAATAGTAATTTATATATGTTTAATGTCCAGCAACTTCCCTGAGTTAATATTTACTGGAGTGGGAATAGTAATTTTTATATGTTTAATGTCCAGCACCTTCCCTGAGTTAATACTGACTGGAGTGGGAATAGTTATTTATACATGTTCAGCGGCGTAGCTAGGGGGCGGTGGGGGCGGACCGCTCCAGGCGGCACTATTTAGGGGCGGCGGCCGCGCGGCACTGGTGGCCCGTTGCGACGGCCTTCATAATTTATTTGGGGACACTCACTGACACTACTGTCAGTCATTACAGTAGTGTCAGTGTCCCCACATAAATTATAAAGGCCGCCGCAACGAGCCACTCAGTGCAGCAGCGTGCCCGCGTGACCCCATTTTTGAAGTGCAAGCGCACGGTCGCAACTGCTGTGCGCACCGCGCCCCCAGTGTCGTGCACTGCGTGAGCTGTGAGGTCAGGAACTACTGGCAGCCTAAACTCACTCAACTGCACTATTGTAATCATTCCGGCGCGGCTCTGACGATAGCCTGACGTCATGATCCAATGACTAGAATGCCAGGCCCTGTCAGGTTGTGCTACTTTGCAGCGCCGCGGGGGACGTCACATCCTGCTGCTGGAGCGGGCCGGGAGTTTTGGGGAAGGTGCGCGCCTCCGTGCTGGCCGTTTTGCTGGTGGTGCCGCAAATTGAATGATGGCGCCGGCGTTCACAACGCTGCTGCAGGCACCTCGCACCGTCCCGAGCTGTCACCGTGCCTGTAGCTCAGCTGTTAATTTACCCCAGGGCCCCGCCTGAAATTATTGCAGCCGCCTTCACTATTTCTAAATAATTACGGCCTCATTCAGACTTGCCAAGCTACTGGAGTGTCGAGTACCTGTCACCGCTGACCCTGCAGCCTCGTGCCCAACTTGGAGTTCACCTCTCAAACGACGTGAGTACTTTTATTGACATTTTTCAGTGTTCCCTAATCTACTGTGGCACGCGGTCGCGGTGGAGATTTGAATTTGGAAAGTGTACCATCACCCGCGAGGGTATCCTGGTGATTCAGTTGGCTTTTTCACGAGACCCCCAAAGCGAAGGAGGTTTCAGGCGGGGCCTTATTTAGTTGACACTATTCAGCTAGTTTTCCAAACACACTGGGACTTTTCTCCCAGGGCATGTTTTCTTTTGCAGTTTTATATGGCGCGAACGCGACCCGATGGTATTGGAGGGCTTTACTTGCACCACAGTTACATTACAAGGACACATTCATTTGTTGTTTGGCACGTGGAAATTAACTGATTTTCCCAGAATCACAAGATTTTGGGCCGGTTCGCCGAGACTCGAACCTGGCTCCCAGTGCCAAAGTCAGCAGCCATTAATCATTTTTCCATGACCAGCACCCCCATGTTCTGCATCGTGAATGCAGAAAAAACCACAGCAGATTTGGTTTGCTCTCTTATGTAATGCCATACCAAATTGTAGCAGCTGACGCCCCACACCACTCCTGCAAGGCTTCTGTGACGATGGAGCTACTGTACAATTCAGCATCGAACACACCGATGTACGCAACCTCTGAATGAGGAGTTGCGGTACTGTGAGGTGCTGAGAGGTAAGACATATTTTGTAGCCATCCGTTTTCGGTGGATGTCCCATTACCTGCCATCTCTACATGACAGCTTTCTGCTGTTTGGAGTCCTCCTCTAATTGCATCATAGGCAAGCAATCACCAGTCAGTTCCACTGAGCTCAAATACCAGTTTCTCGTTGCTCGGATGGGTGTAATTTCTGATATTTATATGTTTTATCTTGTCTTCATTGCTTGATTTTGCTCGCGAGAAAGTGTCACTCACAGTCTTTCAAATGTCACTCATAATTACACTGAAATTATGAATATGTCACACACAGCAATCTGAAACCTTGGCAGCTATGTGCCTGCAGCGCACGCACCACCACCTAGCGTAGTGGTGGTGGTGTGGTCGTGCGCGCGCCGCGACCGAGGTCAGAGGGGAAAGTCTAATGAGCTCTCTCAGTTCAGGGTCCGGGATCCAGCCGACGAGCCCTCCCCTTCATAGGCCGGCGTACATGTGTGCAGGCAATCAAACGGAGGCGCGCAAGGGTCTGTATTGTGGTACGTACAGGCTTTGAAGTTTGAATTTATGTCTGTGATATTTGCCGCCGCGACGTACCGCGTTTGTGGGTGCTTGTGGGTCCGTCCCAGCTATATACAATCGGAGGATTTAAAAAAATGTTTTTATGGCAATTCATTGGGACACAAGACTCTAAAGAGAAAACCAGAGGGCATGTTTTTAATTATCAAGCTGTTTGCTTTGCAATTAACGTTTCCAGCAGGAGGTTATGTGCATATGATGAAACGAAGGAGACTGGCTTGCCTTCGTTTTCTAGCATGCTGGTTTGTTTAAACCATACGGGCGTGTGTTGTATAGTACATTCTATTCGTTATGGAAGGTTTACCCGTTAGCGCTTTAAGTGATAATGGGGTGCAATTTACTTCAAAGAATGCCAAAGATTATTTTGAGAGGAGTGGTATTAAGCACAAGACCACTTCGCTGTACAATCCAAGTGGTAATGGTACTGTGGAGCGCTTCAACCGAGTGCTAAAAGGAGTGATTCAAGCAGCCATGAGCAAACGGATGGATTGGAAACTGGAGATACAAAAAGCGGTTTGGGCATACAGGGTGACTACTCACGCTGCCACTGGCTTATCTCCTTTCATTATGATGAGGGCAGGAAACCCAGATGCAAGTTCAGTCCCAGTTGGCTTTTGGAAGGTAAAGTAGAGCAATGGTCTCCCACTGAGGTTAAAAACAGTTTAGAGTTGGTACATAAGAAAAGTAAGGAGCATTACGATGTAAGTCATGGTACTAAAGATGTCCTAGTTAAGGTGGGCGACTGGGTTCGCATTAAAAGGCCGGTGAAAGTTCCTACGGGTGAGAGCCAGTTTGAAGCACCTCAACAGGTAATAGAAGTTCTTCGTAATGCAGTTAGACTGAGAGATGGAAGAGTCTGGAACCTTAAAAGCGTTGCTTTCAATTTGGAACAACAACCAAGCGTTGATGCTCCACCCCTAGAGATTCATCAAACTTTGAGTGGGTGGAAGACTATTTTGATTACAGTACTTTCCAATCTGGGTTGGCTTCTGATGGTGTCCATGGTAATGAACCGATAGAGGGCAACCAGGGTACCACAGATTTTAGGCAACATGTTCAGGAGGACATTCTTCCCCTTGAGGAAACTCCTTCTGTAAGGAATGAGGAGGGGTTTCCGGGTACCTTTGAATCGGGTACCATTGAACCTGTTGGGGGAAGTGTGGACACGGGCGACAATGGTAAGAGAAAAAGAGTTCTTCCTGGGTGGCTGAAAGAATATGTAATGTAACTTGTATTTATTTCTTTTGTTTCATTCCCGTTGATTTATGCATTACTTTATTGTTCTCTACACCAGGGTGTTATTTTCCCTTTGTATTGTAAGGAGGGGGATGTGTTGTATAGTACATTCCTATTATGTATTGTATTTCTCTTTAAATGTGCGTGGGCAGAGCGAGGCATGGAATGCTCCTGCAGTTCCTTCACAGGTTCCATTCCAGGGATGAGTTGTTACCGGTGTCCTGGAGTGGAAGCCGTGCTGCCTGGCTCTCGCCTGTTTCCTCTTCACTCAAGAATAAAGCTTTGAATATTATACAGCGTTTCAATCATCATTACAGCGTGTCGATTAGGTAACAGCTACTAGCACAATGTGGGGAAGCAACGTGTGCTTTGTTGCTTTACTGGACATGCGATCCAACATGTAACGTTCGAAGAACAAAGGTTTGTTTGTTTTTAAAATTTATTTTAGCCATAGAAATTGAAAATGTGCAAGGCTACCTTGGGCTCCCCAGTTGAAAGAATTAAAAGGTTAGTTCTTCAGATCGCAAACTCTGGGGTTCGCTAATGGTCCAGATTTCGATGCGCAAGGCCTGCAAAACACTTCCATCCAATATTAATAATTAGATCTGGTGTTAGTCAAAACCTTTTGACTTCACTAAAATGAATGTATCACATACTTACTTAAAGGGGCTTTCAGGCAACTATCTTCAGCCTTTGGTCTGTTGTCTCATTTACATTTTTCTTCCGCCCACCACAGCAAGGGGCAATGGGTCACCCTACTTAAGCTACTGGTTAACTTCACTTTTAGTGACTGCATTTTGCTCTTTCTCAATGAGCGCATCCACACATAAGATAGTTCTCTTCAGTGCTAGTGTTTTTGTTCTTAATTTATAATCACTTCAGTGTTGCATTTGTTTTTAGAGCCTGATGTGATAGCAGGACACTTTTAATGTAAGAGGCACAGTCCGGTCTCATCAGTTCCGTTATCCTGCCAATGGTGTTGAAAATAGCTGTTGGAGTGCGTTTTGTTTATCTGACTTCAGCTACTTCACAGCATAATAGGTTGTGTAGATTTCTGTATTACGTTATGCCTTCTTTCTTTCTTGCAGTCTTTCCTTTCTTTCCTTCTTTCTGGCTTTCATTCTTTCTTGCTTTTGTTCTTGCTTTCTTTCTTTCTTACTTTCTGTCTTGCTATCTTCCTTTTTCTTTCTTGGCTTCTTTCTTTCCTTTCATTTTACTTTCTCCTTTTTGGTTCCTTTTTTGAGCCTTCGTTATTTCTTTCCTTTTTGCTTTCTTTTTTCCTTTTTCTTTTTTTCCTTCCTTCCTTTTTCTTGCCTTTGTTATTTCTTTGTTTCCATCTTTCTTTCTTTCCTATCTCCTTCCTTTGGTCTTTTCTTCTTTCTTTCCTTCTTGCCTCATTTCTTTCCTTCCATCCTCCCTTCTTCCTTTCTTTCCTTCTGTCCTGCCCAACCCACCCAACAAATAAACTGGGAAAACCCAGCCGATGCTCTGGCTTGGCTCTGCGAGCCCTTTAATGAGCAGAGCTATCAAAATATTTCCAAGTGTGCAGAATCCCTTCAATGTTGTTCTAACATCTTCGAACAAAGGTTGATGAAGTTCCCAAAAACCAGGTGTAAAATGCTTTATTAAAAACAAGCACTGGCAAAACCATTAGGTCTGTAGCTGGCTACCAGCTTTTGACTTTGTCAGTGCTGGCCAACCCCTACCATAGATACCCTGGCTGCTGGAGTACAGGAGGCTGAGTGAGGTAAGAGCTAAACAGTTTTCAGAGGGAGGAAAGGATCTTTAGTGAGTGGCAGAGTGGCAGACAGTTCACAGACAAGTCCTATAAAACAAGCATTTGCAATGCAATAGGTCTCGCATTTACGTGAGTTTGAGCTATTGACATTGCAAATAACAAAGCCTTTTATTTGTGTTTTAGTTTTTAAAACAGAAATAAAAGGCATTGTCATTTACAATGCCAATTGCTTAAACTCGCGTAAATGCGAGACCTATTGCATTGCAAATGCTTGTTTATATAATTTAGCAGAAACTGAAGCCATTTTGTGTTGAGTCTGAAGCAGAACTAGTTTGGGCTCTGGAGCAGAAGAGAACGGTTGCCTAAGTGCGTATTCACAATAGGCAACAGATTTCATATAAATACCAATCAATAGCAGTATATTGATGTGCATTTGCGCTTGTGATGTGTACATATGTATGTGTATAAGTAAAGAGAAAGGGTATTTAGGTATATATCTATGGGCATCTATGTTAGTGGAACAATATATAGATCTATGCTATGACAGTGAAAATTAATGTGGCTAAATTAAATATGCTACTGGGGAGAATGTATACTAATACATGTATGCTCTCCCCCACTCCCATTTTATACCACAGAACAAATGTCAGATTTTATGTTATTGCCATCGAGCAACCCATCTAATGTGGAAAAAACACTCTTCTTCCTCAGAGATTATTTGCTACTATGTCTTTAGAGTATACTATCTCTGCTGATGCTCACAAGGCCTATTCAGTGTGCCTGCATCTCACTGTACGGATTTAATCCACTATCTCCTCTTACATTTTTATTATATATAAATGTATTTGTTTATAACTACTAAACAAGCCGTACATAAAGTATGCAAAGGGTAACGTGTTATGTACTACCAATTTTGAGTTGGGTTATAGTCCTCATGACACACTTGAGGCTTTGCTTCTTGTAAATCACTTCCCCTCCCATCCAGAACATTGCTGACAAATAATAGATTACACTTTGCCCATAGACAGATCGATAGTTAGATAGATATATTGCGTTTACTCGTTGTTTTCTTTCCTGCAATTGAAAAGCTTTCTATTAACTAATAGATACCGAAGCTAAAATGAAGCCAGTTAATTGGGGGACCATGATATTTGGTCATTTAATGTCCGCTGTAGATGATGGATCCCGAACAGTGTCATGTATGTGCATGTTTGCATTGTGCTGAGGGGATTACCAGGTATTTGTTCACGCAGTTCTCTGATGGATGTCACATGCGGTTTTCTGAGTCCCCAGATAGATCATGCAGTCTGTGTTTTCTCCTTTGTACTGCCGGTCACCGGTGTATTCAACTGTGTAGCCTTGGACCGTGTCATGTATGTGCATGTAACTTGCATGATCGAGGTAACTATTAGGCGTCGATACTACGTGTCTCTCGGACCTCTTTCAAGAGCTCGCCGTCCTTTTTCCCAGCCACCCCCCCCCCCCCAGGGGCGGCAATCTGAGGGATAGCCCCGGGCGCCACAAGCTCTAGCTACGCCTCTGTACATGTTTAATGTCCAGCACCTTCCTTGACTTAATTTTTACTGTAGTGGGAATAGTAATTTTATGTTTAGTGTCCAGCATGTTCCCTGACTTAATATTGACTGGAGTGGGAATAGTAATTTTATATGTTTAGGGGCCGATTCCGATCTCGGCCGGTAGTGCTCCGAATCGGATTCGGTTTAACCGGATCCGATTCGGAGCCCTGTTTCCCGACCGATTCGGACGCGCGTCCGGCCGAGCTAGTACGATGCATGCGCTCGCGAAAACACCGACCGACTCGAACGCGGGTCCAACACGCTCCGACCGACACGGACGGACACGGAACGCCTCGCGCAATGGACTCGTTTTCCGGCCGGGTAAGTACGATGCGCGCTTCTAGCAGTCCGACCGACTCGCGCCGTCCGGCACCAAAGAGCTGTCGGAGCCGCACTTTGGGGGTCCGCGTCGGACCCCCATGTACACGTACCCGTGCGAGGTGCACACAGGGGGGACCCATGGGTCCCCCCTACCTGTGCGTGTACGGCGCGAACCGCTTCGCCGCGTACCCGCTGTAGGGGGCGCCCTTGTTCGCCTCGCACCCATTGAGGCAATGGGAGCCCGCGTACGCGTTGTACGGGCGGCTCCCATTGACTTCAATGGGAGTCCGACCGAATCGAGTCCGATAGCATACGTGCGCATCGTACTCGTTCGGTCGGACTGCCAGAGTCCGATTCGGTCGGAAATCTCTCCGGGTCCGGCTCGGACGGAGATTTTTCCGGCCCGAATCGGAATCGACCCCTTAGTGTCCACCATATTCCCTGAGTTAATACTGACTGGAGTGGTAATAGTAATTTATATATGTTTAATGTGCAGTACCTTCTCTGAGTTAATATTTACAGAAGTGGGAATAGTAATTTATATATATTTGTAATGTACAGCATTTTTGTTGAGTTAATAGTGACTGGAGTGGGAATAGTAGTTTATATATGTTTAATGTGTACCACTTTTTATGATTTAATATTTATTGTAGTGAGAATAATAATTGTTATATGTTTAGTGTCCAGCACCTTCTCTGAATTACTAATTAGTGTAGTGGGAATAGTAATTTTAATTTGTTTAATGTAAAGTAGTTTTTATTATTTAATGCATACTGTATTGGGAATAGTAAATTATATATGGTTAATGTTTAGTATTTTTTATTACTAAATTTTAAGTGTAGTGGGAAGAGTAAATTATATATTGTTTATGTTTACCACCTTCAATGAATATTGTTTAAATGTATTGGGAATAGTTAGTGATGTTTGTTTATGTAGAAAAATATTTTTAGAATTATTTATAATTTATATAAAATATTTATATAACAAATATGTTATTTGATGTGTATTTATTTATTTTATATAAAGAGTTGTAGGAAAATTACTGTATGTGTTTTTATATGTGAAGAAATATAAATCTGTTTTATTATGTGCAGTGATAATGAATTTGTATTGTGTAAGTGATGTATAGTTTATAATTTACTAGTAAAAAAAACAATATGATTATTTATTGTTAATTAAAATGGTACATTTATCAAATTAATATATTTAAGTAAAATATTTAATAATAAGATATACATATAAAAATAAATTAGACATTTTTTATTTTCAAATTTTTGTATTTTTGTATAAGTAGATAGAAAGAGAAAAAAAATATTTTATTTATACAATGGAATAGAAATTATTAAATATACATAAAATATGTCAATTTTTATTTAAGGAACATAAATTATTTTACATACATTTATTCGTTAATTGAATTTTTAAGGAAAAAAATGTTATGTTATTATTTTACAAGAATTGTAACATTGTAATATATGTATACAAATTATATAACCATTTTTGGCATATATATACAGAAAGTAAAGCATTGTATGTTTATTTATTATTTAATATTGTAACATTATAATGTTGTAGTAAATATTGTTTATCATTTACAAATAATTAGCACTTTATTACATGTAAATACATTTTTAATAAATATTATTAGTATATAAAATATTAATAATATTAATTATTACATTGTTGTATTGAATGAATTTTTTTTTAAACAGGTAAGTTTTATTTAACAATTTTACATAATTAATATGTCTTTTTTATAATTAATATCATTATAAAAAAACATACAATTATAATAATAATAAATATATTTTTATATTAATTATTATTATAACTTTACAAAGTATAATACAATATATAATAATTTTTAAATATACAGAAAATTGTGTACAACATAAGAAAAATATATGTGAAATTTATACTTTGCTATAATGCTTTCTTTTAACATTATTCCTTTTTAAACATTTATTTAAGCAGCCATTTTAAGTTTACAGGGACTATTTTGTAACCGCGTACTGTTATTTTGGGTCATTGAGGATCGGAGAAGCTCGCGGTTGGAAGCTGCGTCGCGTCGAGCAAGGTAAGGGAAGTTTTACTTATTTTTCTAACTTAGGGGGCCCATTAGGATGGTGGGCGGAAGCACTACCGCCGTGCTGGCGGATGCAAAACCCACAAGTTACCGTCCGCCCGCCACAGCCCACACGCCCGCACAATTAGGATGTGAAAATACATCCAAACACCGCCCGCAAGCCAGC
>CAWUFW010025778.1:0-40418 GCA_963921515.1 Calotriton arnoldi
GTGCAGTTTTAAAGATTTCTTCAGTAATGAAAGTTTTCTTTCAGGAAACAGTTGGGCAGAGTTTCACCTTCTTCTTTATTGTAGGTTAGAAGTGTAAAAGAGATGTATATATTTGATGTTTATATAGTGTTTATTTAATTGGTTGCTTTATGTTATTGGTGTATTTTAAAATGTGAGTATTTTATTGGTTGAAGTTAATTGTTTTTATTGTTTTGGCTGTTTGTTTCCATATAAGGGAAACGCTAATTAAGAAACTGTTAGAAGAAAGTAAATATTTTTTCGTTTTGCTTTTTTAAAATATTTTAAACATTGTTTTTAATGTGAAATGATGCAAGCATTATATATTTTACAGTTTATATTTTATTATTGTAATTGTTTGTTTAGAGAAAATATTTTGTTTTATATATTGATGTGTTTTGCAAATTATTTTATTACGATGTATTTAATTGAGCAGTTTTTCTATAGTCGATATTTATAAAAAGTCGATAATATTGATGTCTATATTTTGGTATTCGATATTTTTGTTATATTGTATGTTATTAAAATTTAAACGATATTTAATGTAACGATATTTTGCATTTCGATATTGTGGTGTACGATATTTTTTATATACGATATTGTGTACTCGATATTTTTGTATTTTTATAAATAAGTATTGGTAGTAGATATTATTGTAGTCGATATTATGACGCCGATATTTTGTATATTCGATATTTTTGTTGTCGATATTATGTCAGTGATCCGCCCACAACCGCAGACGACGTTCCGAGAGGCGCACCTCGAAGCAGTTTTATGGAGTAAAGGTGATTCCATCCAGTTCCCACAGCAGCTGCTGAGGGAGAGACTGCATTCTGTAAGCGTATTGTAGAGCTAGTGTCCATTTCACTAGGAGCCGAAACATGCATTAATCTGTACAGGAATATGCTGGGGACAAAAATACCCATGGGCTTTCAAGGGGTCCATCAGTACTTCAATGTCCAGTGACGCAACCAACTGTGATCCGAGGCATAGATCCAATATGCATTCATGGCTGCAAAGTAGGCAATGGAATATAGGTTGTAGGCAGTGAAGCCAAACCGGCCTGAAGGACAAGAACCACTGCTTATTTAGTTCTCGAAGCCTAGGTGTGCCAAAGCAGTGTACCATGCGCTCATTGCATCGCAGCACAAGCAGTGCTGTCTCCATTCCTGGTTGAACTGGGAAGTGCATTGCTGAGCAGAACATTTTTAATCTGGATTCCCACCACAAGTAGCAGGACAAGCAGGAGCCCTTCAAACAAACGCGTCCCAACACGGAGTGTATGAAAGATGGTATAACTCTGAAAATCCTCTGAAAGGTGCTAACCAGTCCAGAGCCAATACAATCTAAAAACGTGCACTATTCCCTTCGTATCAGACATATTAATGATACGGTGGACCAGCTCCCCAAAATGCAGTGGGAAAATATTGTGGATAGTATCTGTTTCTAAGATGAGGACCTTGCAACTTGGAGATCAAGCATATCTCTGGCTGAAGTTAAGGCCACATCTTTTTGAAAAAGCATGGCTTTCAGTTTGCTCAGAGAATCAAGCTGTATGTTGGAAACATATATCAAAGGCCATAGCGTTGCCTCCATAACTGTGCGGGCAGGTGGAAACAGTACTTGTATGTAACAAGTGACTATGGAACTAACCGTTACCAGATAAGCGATTCCCTGTTCCATTCCACAGCAACGTTCAACGTTCAGCATCAAATAGCTCCCATTCAAGAGCAGCTTGAAAACCGGATGAATCACGGCAGCTGGAGAACCCTTCAGATAACAGGACAAGTTTGCAATTGAAGCATTGCATGCTCCATGAAGAGGAATGTCCTTGCAAACTAAGGACCCTCTTAAAGCATCCTCACAGTCTGAACCACTATGGAAAACTTCTGTACCCCATTCCTGCATCTAAACCTGAATGGTAATTCCCAGTACTAATTCCCAGTACTCATGCACATAGCCTTCCCCTAGCGCTTCGTATCTGCCTACCTGTTGATATTGTAGACAATATTGGAATTGAAAAGTCGTGACCGGTAGGGTGATGTAACCATGGATTATCCAGTCTGTAGATGGTGTCTCAGCCACAGTAAAAGGTAACTGGTCTAACTTTTCAATATGCAACATGATATATTTCGCATCTCTGCGTGCCATTTCTATCTGTCTTTCCATTAGATCATATGCAGAAAACAGACTTGTACTATTGATGTAACGCCATGGCACGTGGCCAGAACGTAGTGTTTGCAATGTCCAGCTTAGTACTACAATGGACCGTAGCTGTGACTTTCCATGCTGTATAATATACATATCTGGCTGTATTATGTCAATCGCAGAAAATACTATGTTGCCCAGTGAACAAATTCTGGATGATAATGTGGTCATATCGTTGCCAACCACAGCCAAAGCCTTTTCTAAATTAATCCTGTCCATCTAGTGCAGTCTCTCAGCAGCTTCCTGTTGAAAATGTTCCATAGCTCGTTGTTAATTCCATACAAGAAGCACATTTGACGTGGTGTAATGGTCCGGCCGCGTGGTGTGTCCGAAAACCCCTTTTCAACTCCAAAACACCAGACAATAGAGTTAAAGTCCAACTTATTAATGCAATAGCTCCAGTACTTCCTGGGGCAGGGAGCGGTATATGGCCGTGGCAAGAAGGTAATGAATAAAAGCGGGAGATGTCAAATCCTGGTGCTCTGGTCTTTATCCTGGGTAATCACTATTCGGTAGGAGGTCCGATGAAATTGCAGGGTCTTCCCGTCCTTTTTTTCTACCATCCAGACTGTCTCTTCGGGAGGGAACATGGAACACAAAAGAAATATACAGGTTCAGGATATGGCCCTAAGGTTTCTTAATCTAAGGGGGGGGGGGTCATGTGCACCCTTCACCAGTGCTTCCCTCTGTGCGTAGGTGTGGGGTAGACATTACAGTTGTGATTGTGCTTGTTCAAAAACCCGCCCACCAGCCCTTAAGAGAGAAAATAGATGAGCGGGTCACTTGCCTGAGCCCACGACCCTCCAGGGCCGTGGGTGGGGGGAGTCACAGCCTCTGCTTCCCTCGGGGAGTGCTGGACTCTGGCGTGTTGCTCCCTGAGCGGATCTCGTCGGTGCTGGCCTCTTCGGCTTTGCAGCGGTTGTTTCCGTCATCCCTCCGTTCCTTGGATCTTTCCTGTTGGCGCTCTTCCTCTCTGTCTTCTCCGGTGTAGAGTCGTGTTTCCGTCAGCTCCTCTCTCTCTCCTCCGTATCTGACGACCCTTTTCGTTCCGTCATTCCACCTTTAGAATCTAGGATCGTCGGAAGCAAACTTCCGGTCCAGTTACATGGAACGTGAACCTCGCTTCCGGGTTGGGACAGTCTGGCGGCAATGTTGGAATCAGCGGGATAGTTCCATATAACAATCCTGGATCTATCAAACGTGGGTTCCGGGGACCTAATATAAAATCCCTGAGATCCATGTCCTCAGAAAGTAGGGTCAAGTGTTTCTTCACCTGAGAAAGAGTTACGGTTTTTAGCCAATCAAGGAACAACTTCCCAACACTGTGACGTTACAACGCCCGAGTATTCTGATCGTACGCACTTCTGATCAAGTCTATTGATCCTGACACCTTCAGTGTTGCCCATGAATCTAGATTGACACCCATTTCTGTCCACAGGCCAAACCAATTCTCCCTTCCAATTGGGGTCTGATGAATTAAAAGAACCATTTCGTATCATGGTATCTAGTGTATCCTCACTGAAGTGTGTTGAATGCTGCCAGTTCTCGAAGCGTGAGAATGCGGGAATACAAGGCATGTTTAAATCCTTCTTCTTGGCTATTCCAAGACAGGAAGTTTGTTGCACTGTTTTATTCAGGAAAATAATTTGATGTGGTATGAGGCATGCTCTGAATAAGGCCTCAGTTCCCGGAACCTGCAAATCTTTTGTTCCCCAGACAGATTTTGTCTTGGGTGTCTTTCCAAAAGTCGAAACCCTGTACACACAGTTTGGATATAAAGGGAGCGTAGTATATCAGCTTGGTGTTTGTTGGCATATTTTTCTTTGCAGGTGTAGGTGCAAGCCTATAATAAGAGGCGGGGTCTGATGTGTCAAAACAAGAAAAATATGTAAACCTTTGTGCACATGTGTTTGAACTACCTTTTGGCTGTGGTGAGCAGTGTTATAATTGAGTGTAATTGTAAACAGTTAAAAAAAATGTGTTAAAAAAAATGGTGACCTTAATGTTGATAACAAAACATGTTGCCAAAGTTAGATGTACCACACTATACAGAAAGTGATGTGGAGGAATGGATACATTCAAAGTAATCATAGGATACATCACATTACTCCTATTTCATGGTACATAGTCCCATTTCTTTTACTTACATATCAATAAGCCACATACCAACGTTTATTCCTGGTTGGAACTATTATTAATTTCTTTTTAATTGTTCTCAAATAAATCAAAAGACAATGCATACAAGTACATAAACCATCACAGATAAACACATAAACAACAATTGTTTCCTACCCCCCAATTTTCAATAAAGTGTTTGCTTTCTAATTAACAGCAATTCACTGCGAGGTAATCCTCTGCACACTTGAGGTACCAACTACACCTCTAAAACCTTTTTAGTAGTGTGAACACCCAACTTTAACACTGTTTTTAATTTGGTGGATTCGTCCATTCTTCAACAGTCGACACGTTTCAGCCCTTTCATCCGGGCCTCATCAGTACAAGGGTATAAGGAACAACTTGTAAAGCCTCCCTCAGGCACTGATGGGCATCTAAAGCGCGGTCTGCTTTCTCACTGCGTTCTGCGTGTAAGTCAGGACTCTATCAAGCAGGTCACTGGCACACTGAAAGTTAAAACGGTACAGCGGGTCTTCCTTTCAAAAATCCTCAGTCATCAATGGGTGTGTTCCACATAGTCCTCGTATTATGCTGAATGTGCTTCTCCTCGGGTGCCAGTCTCCGTCTCCGACACTTCCGGGAATCGCAAGTTAGATGTACCATCATACAATTCATAATTGGAAAATTCAGCTGATTGCTCTAGATCTGCAAGCAAATTGTGCACAGTTTCAATGTCCTAATCATCGGAGAAAGTACTAGAGGTGATGATATGATTTAAGGACATTTTAGGTTTAACTCCGTTTTTATTTAGTAATGCCAGCAATTGTAACATTCAACAAATGACAACTTCACAATACTCCATATACCTCGTCGCTATGATCTAATTCGAGTCGAGTGAAATCTATTTTTACAGGCATCTGCCGCCTGCTTCATATATCTTTATATTGTACATAGCATATACAAAGCAAGCAATATCCTAAAAGAGAGGTACAACAAAACCAGGTTTCAAACAGTTCTCCTCCCCCCTCCCATCCCCCCTAAGGACATTTTAAACTAAGGTATTTGTAAAGGTTCAGTTTGACCATACACATCATACGATACCCTGTTCCAAACTATTCCTACCGGAACTTCTGTAATGTTCACCAGGGACAGGTCCCTTAGTTTGCGGTGCGATGATGCATGTGGTTTCAGAACCAAGTTCACAAGTTGTACTGCACAGTGTTCTGGGAGATGGTTTTCATTCAGAAGTAGGAAAAAGACAGTCACCAAACCGATCCAAAGGACCAGGAGAAGTAATCAAATTGTAATAGATGTAACCAAGGAGTAACAAAGTATGTATTTCTCAGCCAAAGAGAGCATACACTCGTAGCTTGAAAGGGAGAGGCGGTGGTGGTAGCTCAGGTTCACTTGAATCTGATGAGAAGTCGTCATAATGCATGAAGAAGCCAGACGCAGTCCTGTCTATTTTTGGCAGCTCAGCAGGTTTTGTAGAACTGGGAGATGACTTGATCTGTGGCATATTCATATTGAAGTCGTCAATTTTTTGAATTTTTTCGAAGGAAGAAGTAATACTTCAGTGTTGTTTACAGCTTCTCTGTGGAGAGGACAATCTTCTGTAGTTTTCAAAGCTTCACTCTGAACTTCCTAAACAGTAGTGAGAGGAGAGTGGTAGCTACCCATGAGTCCACGTGGCCCACTGTTGAGAATTGGCCACATAGTGTGGTTTGATCAGATCAATGGAGACAAACCTTTTGTCTCTGTGACCGGCAAGGAGCGGAATAAGTACAATTCTGGCCCCGTCAACAGCCAGGACAGGTACAGTCGCTATGTAAGATGGCCCAAATTCTTTCTTGTCCACAATTCTTTCTCTGACCAGGTCCCCAATCTTCTGGACCCAGGCAGTTCTTTACTGGTACGACCTTCACTTTTCCAGTGGCGGTGCGTTTTACTTGGATGTTGCTTTGAGCGCCCTGGAATTCATTGAGTTCCTGTAAAACAGCCAAACGTTCATTGATGTCAAATGGTGTTTCCGCCCAGTGGGATGAAATTATCGAGGTCTGGTGCCAACAGAATCCCGGTAGCAGGCCGTAGCAGGTATGAGGAGCGGGCCAGTGACCTTGACGAATGTGTGACTACAGGTCCAGCCCCCTCACGGGATTCATGTTGCTCATAATGAAAGTCTCATAGTTGTGAGCAATCTGAGGATCAAATCCTCCTTCACTAAACGCACCTTAGCGAGTGCGGTATCACCCATGGTCTAGTAAATCACACCTGACCATCACTAATCTACTTCACACATAGGTCCTGATGAAAGTCAGCACACATAGCAGCCTGGCTGAAACATGTAGACCTGACCTTTTAAAATCAGGATATGGGAGACATAATTTCACCTCCTCATATACCCGCTATGTTGTTTTTAATACTGCCAAGGGCCCATCATTAAAACCCGTTAATCATAAGGGACCCACTGGACAGTTTTTAATTCTCACTCATTCACATCACTTCACTCTCACTACACAAAACCAGCTCCGCTGTAATTGGGCGGCGTAGCACACCCGGGGTGCACTCGGGACCTTGGGTGGGACCCGATGATGAAGCATGCCACCAACTAGGTTGGTGGGTGAGGGTCTTCATAAAAAACAAAAGGTTTTTCTTCCAGATATAAGCTAGTTCTCATTGATACTTACCATATTTACTAAGGGAAGTGAACTAGTCTACATTATTCCTCCCTCTCCCATTTGATCAAGACGCCCATATTTTCACACCAAACAGGAGTTCGTAAGGAGTACGCCCTCCCAGGGATTTTCTTGGCATGTTATTGAGTGCCCTCTGGACCCCATATAGGTGATTGAACAAGCTGCCACCTGAGCCTAATTCCCTTGCTGTTAAGGACTGCTTTGAGTTGCAGTTTTTCCACTCAACCACAGAATTTCCCTCGAGACTCCTCCCCTGTAGGGGGAGGAGTACCTCAAGGCCACAACCAAACTTCTCATGGCTTCTTTGTAAGCCCGAGAGCTAAACGCCGGACCCTGGTCGGTAAGTGTGTGCCAATTGCAAATGTCCTGATGAAGACTCTGAAATCCTTTATAACAGTTCGAGCATCAGCTAAGCGCTGCGGCCAAACCCACATTAATCTGGAGCATGAATCCACTGCCACCAAGATGTACTTGTAAGCCCCATCTGAGTGTAAGGGGCTGCAGTGATCCAAATAAACAACCGCTAGAAGCTTGTCTGAGATCATAAGAGGTGTTTGAGGTAGTCGTGATACGGTTGAGCCTTTCATCTGTTGACCGATGTCACATTTGAGGACAAAGTCCTTGGTCTCTTTTATTATACCTGACCACCAATAGCGCTGCTTCAGGAACGAGACTGTAGCAGTAATCCCTGCGTGTGCTGAACCCAGAACCTCGTGTGCAGCTAGTATTGATCCTAATCTGCGATCAATATTTGGTATTACTCTATACCCCACTCCTGGAATCTGAGCATGCAGAATGTTTTGTGCATCTAACGTGTAGGAGTGCTTGAGTGGAAAGCCTTTCGGCAGGTGGGTGTGCGAGCAGTATTGACTGCCACCATGATGTCTGTCTAATCTCGTACTTGAACGAGTGATTGCAGCAATGGAAGCAGTGCGGATTGTCTCCATAGTGGCTTCATCAGCCATGGAATTCCCCTCCACGTGAACGGCAACACACTGTTGACTTTATGGATAACATGAGCCTGTGGCAAGCATTCTTTCAGCTTTTCACCTGTTCCCAAAGCAGCTTGTGCTTGATTGTGCAACCCCTGGAATCTCTCAATCCATTCTGGCCCCAATAGTAAAGATATTCATTATAGGACTGGACACAGTAGTATGAATCACACTATAAGTGGGGGGAATTTGTGATCCGTACTTTGCAGTGCCAGTAACGGGGCTTTGAGTTCTGCCAGCTGCGCTGTACAGTCCTTTTAGGGACTGTTTTTTCAGGACGGAACTTTCCATCATGCATGCGCCCCTTTACAAATGCGCATGCTGCGGTATATTGGTGTAGTGTCCCTACGGCAGGCTGAGCACATCCATCAGTATAAATGATATAATCATATCGATCTAGAGGCATCATTTCATTCGGCAGAGGATATTCTTGTTCATACTGCAGGAATGCTTGTGTTTGTAATGTAGAATCAAATCTGAAATCTACTTCTGTTGCAGTGCGAGAGTTAGCCCATTTAATCCATCGTGGATGTAATGCTTTGGCATTTGGAACGCTTGCTTTAGAAACGGCCTCTAAGGTCGGTACCTGGGTAACGTCAATTATTTGCTTACCCTGAGTCAGTGCTCTCTCTCACTACAGCAGCCTGTACCGCTGTGACAATTTTCTCAGGGGGTGCAAAACGCATTTCAGCGTTTGTGTACAAATGTGATTTGTATGCAATAGGTACTGTATCCCCTTCATTGAAAATTATATTTGTGTACCCGTTTAGTCCAGCGACTATGCAAATCTCCAGGTTAGTTGTTTACACGTGTGTGCAAATGTTTGGTAGCCATCATATTTGCTTGTTCGGAACGTAAAATGTTTGTGTGTTCCTGTGTCCAATGGTTGATTGAAAAGATCCGGTCTGATTAAATTGTAGATCGGTTTTACTTGTCTGAGTAATTCAAAATGTAAGTTCTGCCAAAATTCAGAAATGCTAAAATGTACTGTAGTCTTTTCAGAGTTGTTGGAGGTTGGAGCAGTGCGCATTTCTCTAAAAAATGTGCTGCCAGGCTTTGCCTTCACTTAACTCATATCCCAGAAACAGGATATTGAGGTGGGCAATTTTTTTTTTTAATTAAATTTGTAACCCAAGTGGGCGAACCCAAGAATTATGTGGTTCACTCTAGCCAAGTGTTCCATTAACTCATCGTCCATCAGATAAATATCATCTACATAGGACAATGCCTCATCATCAAAATTTTGAAGTAACTCTGTTACCCTGGCTGAGAATAGCAGTTCTTATACACTTGAGGTAAATGGCAAAATTGATGCTGTGAACCTAGCGCTGAGAATGCGATCAAATATCTGCTTCTAGGCTCTGTATTCTGGCAGAAAAATCAATTTGAGATATCTAATGGTGTTTTGTATTTTTTCTGCACAATGTTATTCATTAGTGCAGCACTGTGTGTATTTTATACTGCAAATTTGCGTGTGGAAGAGTTCAAATGTCTGTAGTCTAAAACTAGATGATATAAATTGTCCGGCTTCATTACGAGAAACAAAAGATTCTCCAGTATTATACGTTTTATAGATTCACATGCTTGAATCTTCCCCGTCGTCATGGTGGGAGTCCCACGGTAACAGTAAAATAGCAGTATTAAAACTTCAACATTCAAATGCCCATAGGAATTCACTAACTTTTAGCAACCTATTACCATTGTCTTAAAACATCCAAACTCCTGCCAATCAGAGCGTAGACCATAGTCTCCTTCCCCTGCATGGCCCCATACCTCAAATTTCTTACCACACGTGTGTTAAGGAGTCTCCCTGAGCTCTGCTCAGTCAGTGTTTCTACTGTTGCCCTTTTGAACTTCCAGCTAGCTGTTCATTACTTCACTTCATACTTTCTTCTGAGGTACAGTCCAGGAGTGTGAGTACCTATTTTTTCTTCATTATGTCAGTCTAAAAAAGGGTTGTTTAAGCCCTGTAAGTCTTGTGGAAAGTCCAGACTATATTCTGAGGACCCACATAAGGAGTGTCTTTACTGCCTGTATGCAGACCACAAGCCTAGAGAATGAAAGTGCTATCGTACTTTCTCCACAAAAACTCTCAAAGACCGTGAGGGTAGGCTGCTTCTCTGGCTGCAAGGGAAAAAAATAGCGAAAAGCTCTGAGGATGAGGAGAAGCCTCATACCTCCTCCAGGAAAAGAAGGGTCTTCCTCTTCACTTAAAGACCCTAAAAAATCCAGGTCTCAAAGTAAAGAGAGGATTGAGGAGAAAAGAGCCAAAAAAGACCATCCCGGTCCTTCTCACCAGAGGTCTGGTTCTGCTCCACCGTCTATGCCTCCTAATCCTTCCAGGGAATCATCAGCTGACAAAACCTGTTCGTCGTCGGTCCAGTCGACGAAGAAATCTGTCTCCACTGGAACTGGCGCTTCGTGAACGGTTTCGTCAGCGCTACGTCGACGGTCAAGACGACGACGGCTTCGCCGACGACAGCAGTGGTGGTGTCAGTCATCGGCTGTGGTTAGACCCTCTCCGTTGACGAGTGCTTCGCCGTCGACGGTTCAGCAGGTTTGTTCACCGTCGGCGACTCTTTAACCGCTGCAGTCAGTTGTGCCGTCGACGAGGGTTAAAAGACAGTCTGCTTCTGATGCCGATGCCTCCCCTTCTGCAGGATTTCTCAAAGATTTCTCCATTACCCACTAGTCGTCTCCTGGATTTCCAGGAATCTGAATATGATGGTCCTTATGGTCCTGCATATAGTCCCTCACAACTCAGGGTTAAGTGTCATGACTCGGAGGAAGAAGAGGCAATGGATGATCCGTCTACTTATTTGGAGGGGGATTATTCTTTCTCTGACATAGGGCGTCTCAGTTCTCAACGTTTGAACACATTTCAGGAGCATTACCCTTAATGGGAACTGGAAGAACAAGATTAGGAACCCTCCATTAATATCCCTGTGTCATTGGTCACTGATCTTAGGTTAATGCTGAATGATTATCACAGAAGGTTTCCTGAAGCGAATTCTGCTCCGCAGCCGCTTCCTTTTCAGGAGGCTCCCATTACTGTCGCTGGCTGACAAAAAGCAAGACCATTCCGCCACCTGTGGAAATTCCTGCGCAAAGTCGGGATGATGATGACCAGCAACTAGAGGAAGGGGACTTGCAGTTGAACCCAGATGTCCATGATGAGTGGGACGACTACGTGGCTCCTACTCCACCTACACCGCCTCTAGCCGACTCCCCCCCTGCAGATATTGGTGGGTTCCATGTTCTGCTGGATCGTGCTTCTAGGCGCTTTGACCTCCCTATTCCTGCCAAGCAGACAGAGTATTTTTTATATGATTTTAAGCCTTCAATGCCGCGCTCTTCTCGATCCATTCCTATTGTAGACGACTTATGGCAAGAGGGCCTGAAGTTGATAAAGACACCAGCTTCTATACCTACGGTGGTGCTGAAATTGGACAAGAAGTACAGAGCTCCTGAGAACTCTCCTGCGTGCCTGATTGGTCACCCTCTGCCTGATTCGGTCATTATGCAAGCTGCTCAGAGGAGCTCTAAGAATCCTCCTTTTCCGTGTGCGGCTCTACCTGACAAGGAAGGGTGCTGGTTGGACAACATCAACAAAAGGTTCTCCGCTTTGGCAGCCGCTGCCATCAGGGCCTCCAACGCCATGGCTATCCACGGGAGGTATGACCGCCAGATGTGGTCCGACATCTCTGCCTTGCTGGAGTTTCTTCCTGAGGATAAGAAGAAAGAAGCAAAGGAGGTGCTATCGAAAGGAGCGCGAGCCTCTTCTGAGATGATTGATGGGGCTCTGGATATTTCATCAACCGCCTTCAGACAGATGGCGGGAGCGACGGTATTGTGACGGCGGGGGTGGCTGAAAACTATGACGTTCCGCCCTAAGGTTCAGGCTAAAGTATCAGCCATGCTGTTCGATGGCAAATTGGTCTTTGGCAAACATGTGGATGAAGCGCTGCAGTTGATTTAAGTCGGATACTGAGACGGCTAATTCATTGACTAATCTGCAGCAGAAAAAGTTTGCTTCCTTCCGGGGAAGAGGCAGAGGTCAATATCTCTCTCACCTACAGCTTCAGCAGCATTTCCAGCCATATTCTCAACAGGGGTTTCGTTCTCTGTACACTTCGCAGCCCTTTCGGCAAACCTCAAAACCAGCCTACCCTAGAGCAGTGGCGCATCGACGCCCACCGTCAGGAGGAAGGGCTCACAACTCTAATAAGAGGCAATGAGGATCTGCAGGCCCCTGCTACCGTATTCCCACTTCAATTCTGCCCCGCTTGCTCCAAATTCTTCAGTCAATTAAACTTATCTTTCGTCAAATGGGTGTTAGACATATTCCGCACCGGTCACACCCTGGAATTGGTTCAACAGCCCCTGAATTTGCCTCCACGAAGAACTTCCCATCGTCCTCTGCAAGTCCTCAAGAGGGAAGTCCAATTGCTCCTCGCCAAGCATGCAATCGAAGAGGTGCCACCCCATCAGGGCAATCTGGGGTTCTATTCTCACTTATTAAAGAAAAAGACTGGGAAATGAAGACAGATGATGGATCTCAGGTCGTCAAATCTCAACCCTTCAGAATGTTGTCGCTCCAGGAAATTTTGCTTTTCATGGATGCAAGGGACTATATGTCCTTCCTGGATCTTCTGGACGCATATTTTCATGTTCCCATTCATCCAAAACATCGTTGTTTTCTGAGGTGGCAGTGTGCCATTATCAATTCAGGGTGCTACCCTTCGGGTTAACGTCGGCTCCAAGAGTCTTCACCAAGTGCTTGGCTAAGCTCCATCACTCCAGGCTGCTAGAAGATCGACAGACACCTGTGTTAGACTCTTTCACTCCCTGGGGGCTCAGAATCAACCGGGAAAAGTCCTCTCTGGCTCCTTCCAGGTCAAAGTATTTCTAGGAGCAAATCTGGATACCACGCTTTCAAAAGCCTTCCGCACAAAAGAAAGGATCTTACGCCTCCGGAGGACAGTACAGTGTCTGTCCGCAAAAAAGTGCATTTCAGTAAGGACATACAAATCGATGCTAGGGATGATGTCGTCCTGTATCCCGCTGATTCCGCGTTGTCGCCTAAGGATGAGGCCTCTTCAGGAGCAGCTCGACGCTTAATGGACTCAATCTTGAGGCTCATTCGAAGACATAATTTCAATCACACCACTGATGATTGCAGCAATGTCCTGGTGGACAGCCAGAGACAATCTCTCTCAAGGTCTTTTCTTCCTCACAACAAAGCCAAAGTTGGTAATGAAGTTTGACGCTTCCATGGATGGTGGGGTGCCCACCTGCAGGAATTGCAGATCCACGGGAGGTGGACGACCCAGGAAGCAGTGTGTCTCATAAACCTCTTGTAACTGAAAGCAGTTTTTCTGGGACTCCAAGCATTCCTGCCAAGGATCAGAAAGTCGTCGATCCTGATTTGCACGGACAATACCACCACCATGTTCTGTGTGCTGAAGCAAGGTGGGACGAGATCTCATGCCCTCTCAATCCTGGCTCAGCAGATCTGGGAATGGCTGATAGCCCACAGAATATCAATCAGGGGCGGTGCGTCCATTAGGGCGCTGGGGCGTTGCCCCACAAGCCGCCCACGCCCGCAGCTCCCTCAGCGTCTCTGAACTTAAGTAAACTCAGTTTACTTAAGTTCAGAGACGCAGGAGAACTGACAATCATGTCAGTCATCATGACGTCGGACCGCCCACCCCTTCAAGGGGTGGGCGGTCCGACGTCATGTTGACTGACTTGATTGTCATACCGTCGCCAGGGGCATGCAGGCAGGCAGCAGCACAATGCACAAGTGCGCATGACTGGGGAAGGTCGGCGAATTTTTCCGCCGTGCCCAGTCATGCGCACTAGTGTCTGCACAGGCTGGCGCATGCCCATTAGGAGAGCGAGGGTTGAGCAGCCCTGCTAAGCCAGGATTGGCTGAGAGGGGTTGCCAGCAGTGACGCGGCTGTTACAGGACCTGTAGGCGCCAACAGGACCCCGGAGCAGAGGCAGCGCGGACCCTGTCAGGTAAGTTTTTTTTATTTAATTCAAATCCCCCCGGCCCCCCCGCCCCCCCGTGACCCCCCGCGATTATTGCGTGCCGCGACTGGCTGCAGCACTATGTGGAATTGTTAGTTTGGCTAGGTGGCTGGTGGTGCTAGTGCTGCTGCTGCTACCGTCACGCTCTGCTTTAGCCCAAAACAAGGCTGACATTCGGTAGCTCGATGAGAGTTTGTGTTGTGCCTGATCCGGACATTACATTAATTTTTTGGTGGCATGACTGTGGCTGGGGACAGCGCTCTGATGGTCAAGAATGAAGGCGCTTGCCCCACCAATGTGTACCACAGGCTCAAAAAGCCTGCCACGCTCGCATAACAGAGCGGAGACCGGCCGCTGTAACCATTGCGTGGAAACTCCCGCATAGCGTGTCAGGTACCATGTCTGAAGGTTGCCACTGTGATGCCTGCTCACCCCGTTGGAGATCGGCCTCACTGCATCCGCCCATGGTCTCTGTCTCTCAGCAGCTCTATGAAACTGTTGAGGAGCCAGACTGCAGCCGGCTACTCACACGGGCAACATCTTGCCTCAAACAATCCTCCACTTCATCATAGCACATATGAGAGAGTTTTAAACACATGAGATGAGGATTGCTCACTGGAAGCAATGAAGCTTCATGCTCCCCTGTGTTTGTTTTCAGCCTCAGGTCCGGATCAGAAAATGCCAGGATTCAGCCTTGAGGCTGAAAGCAAACAGTGCCAGTCTGCAGTTTGTTTTTACTGTAAAAAAAAAAACACAGGCTGGCAAGGCACAGGGGAGGCCTCCATCCACGACGTTTACATGCAGCAGTCTCGCTCCATGCCTTGTGTGTGTGTGTCACCTGCAAAGGCCGTAGTGAAGGAGGCACACTGCCCACTCCTGCCTATGTGTGCAGCAACATTTCAGTGGACACAGCGGGAGTCAGGAACATGAGGCTCATTTGTAGGCAGTGTGGCCTCTCACATCCTGTTTGGCACAGTCGTGTCTCACAGTGCTCTTCCATTTCTGGTACTTTGCAGCAGTTTTAAGATATTAGAGTTTCTCATTGCTCAAATGGGTATCATTTCTGATATTTATATGTTTCCCTTGGCTTGATTTTGCTTGTGAGAAAGTGTCACTCATAGTTGAGGAATGTCACTCATAATTACACTGAAATTATGAAAATTGTCACGCATAAGCCATCTGAAACCTTGACAGCTATGTTTATATGTGCTGGTCCCCGGCTGGGCTGCGAAGATATCTGCCTAGGTTGGTGTTGTTTATCTGTATTTTTTTCTGTGCATACTTTGAGGCTTGAGCCATGCCAGGTGTTTATGAGGGGCTTTGATTGAGCATGCAGGCCCTAAGGCTAAAGCCAAACAAAGTGTCTGTCAGTGGGTTGGCCTCTCTGCAGAGCACACAGAACAATGTTTGTGTATTCCATTTGCAACTGAAATTCTGTGGAAATGTGTGTGACGGGAGTACACTGATGTCAAAATATTTGCAAGGCAAAAGTAAGAGAAATTAAGGTGCTTATATTTGAGGGAGTGCAGTGCATGTTGGGGGCGGTCAAGTGACAGAGATGTGAGGAAGGGCATTCGGGGAAGAGTGAAAAGAGGATGCTGAAGAGGAAAGAGAGGGGGTTGAAGATGTGCAGATGGACAAGATATGCAGAGAAAAAGAGGATACATATCTAACATAAAACACACATAATTGAAGGCCAAAACTCCTTTCACAGGCCTCAATGCTATTTAATTCACAGACTCACTATTTCAGAAGTTCAGAATTTAAACATTTTCAATGTTAATTATTTATAAGAAATCATTGTTGTTACTCATTTATCTTAAACAGCTAACACCCAGTGACAAAGCCAATCATACTGACAGTCTTTAGGCGTATATGTCAGTTGCTGTGCCATTTATCTGGATAAAATTACATCTCAGAGAGAAACCAAAATACCGGTCTGATGGCACACTATGGGAATCACAGAAATGTATTTGGCATGTTCCTTTATAGGAGGCACCCACTTCTTTCATCTCACTTAAAGACCTGTCTGCACATATTTCTATATGACTGGTTACAGCCAGCAGCTGTGGGTGCTTCCCGAAGTCTGGTTAGAGCATATTTTTCCAAAGTTAATGCTGCATGCAGTGCAAGACACTGGGCAAGCATACATTTTAAAGGGCTAAAGTTGTCATGCAGAACAATTTACATATTACAGTAACTGTTGAACAAATTAATGCAAGAAGATACGGGGCAGTTTTTAATGTGTTTAATATTTCAAGACTATACGTTCCCACTGCTTTATCGCTGCATTCATTTGCTTTAAAATGCACCATTTGCCAATCTTTTTTAAATTTCTTTCTCAGGAGAGGGACTCTCCCTTGACCCCAGGTTTGTCCATTGAACTTGTTCACATCACTAACTAGTGTTTTCTATTAGAAAGGGTAGAGCCAAAGCAGTCTTGCTTAGTACCCTAGCCCTCTTCAGAAGTCAGACTTGCTTGGCAACCCAGAAATTCTCTGAAATAATGTATGAGTTTTCTTTTATGAATGCCTAGAAGAACTGAATTTTTAGTCCATTTATCACAGAAATAGTGCTGAAAATCGCACCAAAAAGATGCCAATTTTTTAAAATTTTCTTCACAGGGGGAGAACCCCCCCGAACCCCCCTTATTGCCGTCGGGCTCGCTCGCTGCGCTCGCATACGTTGATTCGTTCTGCATACGGCTCACCAGTTTCAAATTCCACCAGCCGCCACTGATATCAATACAAGTTCAGCATGTGCCAGGAGTCCAAAACGATTGGGCAGATTCCCTCCGCAGGGACACCAACCAGTCTCACGAGTGGGAGCTAAATGAGGATCAGCTACAAAGGGTTTTTCACTGCTGGGGGTTTCCAACCCTAGATCTGTTCGCTACGTCACTCAACAAAAAATGCAGTTTCTACGCCAGCAGATTTCCTCAGCCAGCCACTTCTCTTGGGAGGGAACGTTTGCTTACGCACTCCCTCAGTTTCCTCTTATTTCAAAGGTCCTGCAAAAGATCAAACGGGAGCCTTGCCGTATCATCCTAATTGCCGCGGCGTGGGCGCGACAATACTGGTTCACAGAGCTGTATCGTTTATCAGGGTCTTCTCCAATCCTGTTCCAGCCAAGGGAAAATCTTCTCTCCATGAACCAGGGCCAAGTGGTTCATCCTCAAATACACACACTGCACTTGTCGGCTTGGCTCCTCATCACACAGAATTCGGACAACTAGCGATTTCTGAGGAATGTCAAGCAATAATACAGAAAGCCCGAGCTCCTTCTACGATCAAATGCTACTCAGCCAAGTAGAAAAGATTTGCATATGGTGTGCTGCGCACTCTCGCGATCCTCTCTCATTGCCGCAACGTTTTGCCCTATCTCTTGTCTCGAGCCAAAGCTGGTCTGGCGCATGAGTTCATCAAAGTGCACTTGGCGGCAATCTCCAGATACAGACGACGTTCTGGTTCCTTATCTTTGTGCTCTAACAGACTGAAGAAAGAGTTCATGAAAGGAATTTTCAGGGCCTATCCTCCAGTAAGACCTCCTCCAGTGCTGTGGCAATTGAATATTATCCTGTCACAGCTTATGGAGTCACCCTTTGCACCAATTCACAAGTGCGATTTGAAGTACCTTTCCTGGAAAGTGGCCTTCCTGTTGGCCATCACGTCAGCTAGACGGATTAGTGAAATTCAGGCCTTTACAGCGACGGAGCCTTGCCTGCAGTTTTTTCAGGATAGAGTAATTCTTCGTACCAATCCATCTTTTATTCCTAGAGCGCTCCATTCTCTGGACATTAAACTATGTTTAAAGTTCTACTTGCAAAGGACTCAGCCTTTCCGAAAATCTACTCAGTTAATCATTGCCTTCTCTGCCCCTAGGAAGGGTCAGGCTTTGACGCAGACGTCAATTTCTCACTGGTTCTCATCGAGTGTTCGATTTTGTCATGAGAGGGCTGGTAGCCCTCTGGTTTCCAAGGTCGCATATCATTCAACACGCAAGGTGGCAGCTTCCTCTGCCCGATTTGCCGGAGTGTCCTTGCCTGACATCTGCAGGGTGGCGACATGGATGAACGTCCATACCTTCGCGAAGCATTGCTGCCTGGATGCCTGGCAGAAGGCGGATATAGCAGTTGGTCAAGCTGCTCTGTGACGTCTATTTGCATAAGGTATGGTCTTCTTCGTGTCCTTTTTCTTCTGCATATGCTATTGTTATAATGAGTCATTAATGCGTTTCGAATATTTTCTAATTTAGGTATATGTATTTTTTATATATATATTGATGTGAGCTTGTGATATATGCTCTTTATGATTGTTTGTTTTTGGTTTCTGGGTCGCATGGTGGGATGGTTCGCCTTACCTGCTGCCACATACCCTTTGGTAACTGCTTGCTATTCTGATTCAAGCATTTGAATCTATAAAAGATACAATACTGGAGAAGAAACATGTTACTTACCTGTACACTGTGGTTCTCCAGTATTGATATCTTTTACAGATTAACATGCAACCCTCCCTCCTCCCCTTCCAGGTTCACCCTCCATGCCCCTTATTCCTCTATGGTAGTCGTGCTCAATATCTGAGGTATGGGGGCCCTGCAGGGGAAGGAGACTCTATGGTCTACGCTCTGATTGGTTGGAGTTTGGATGTTTTAAAACAATGGTAATAAGTTGCTAAAAGCTAGTGAATTCCTATGGGCATTTGAATGTTGATGTTTTAATACTGCTATTTTGCTGTTACTGTGGGATTCCCACCTTGACGAGGAGGAGGATTCAAGCATGTGAATCTATAAAAGATATCAATACTGGAGAACCACATAGTACAGGTAAGTAACTTGTTTCTTATTCATTGACTAGGTGCACTTTTCTATTACACCCCGATATTCAAGTTGTTCTAGGATTTCCCTAACGTGTCTTAGCTTCATGTTTTATTGGGTACAGCCTCTGGGGTTGAGGAACTGAGTGTTAATGTGATTTCGTGATGAGGAGACTCATCATCCCACCCAACATGATTTCGGTATAGTGCAGGTGCTAGCGCTAACGCCCACTCCTCTGCGTATGAATGTTTAACTGATTCTGGAACGAGCTCCGAGAAAGCAAGTAAAATTACGGTTTCACCCAGTGAGCACTCCGTTATGAACTCAGGTGGCCAATCCTTTTCAACCAAAAGAATATCGTAACCATATGTTCCGGTTCTCCCAAAAGAGAGCCTTGATGTTTCTGGGTATGTCCCCTTCCATTTGGAGCGTTATTTCGTATAAACGATGTTAATGTTAATGTTAACGGGATTTATAAAGCGTACGAATACCCGGAGGTGTCTTGGCGCTGAGAACACAGTAAGCCCGCTCTGGCATCTAGTTCTGGAACAACCAGGTTTTTAGTCCTTTCCTGAAGGTGGCGAGGGAGCTCGCACTTCTGAGCTCACTCGGAAGAGTGTTCCAGAGTTTAGAGGTGCCATAATGAAAGCTGCGGCCACCCCAGTGCGATGTTCAAATTCTGGGTACTGTCAAGAGTTTGGCCCCTGTAGAACGGAGATGTCTGGTTGGTTCATACCAGACAAAAAGGTTTTGCAGGAAGGAAGGACCTGTGTGGTTCAGTGCTTTGTAAGCCAGTCACGGAGCCTTAAATTTGATGCGTTGTGCTACAGGAAGCCAGTGCAGGCTGTGAATCTCTTTAGATACAGATTTGCACCTAGGGGTGTTGACCAGTAACCGTGCTGCTGTATTTTGGACAATCTGAAGCTTTTTTAAACACTGCTTCTGTATGTTCAAATAAAGCCCATTGCAGTAATCCAGTTTCGACTGAATTAATGATGTTACCACAGTTTTTCTGGTGTCCAAGGGGATATTAGGAAAAACATTCCAAATTTTCTTAATAAGGAAGTGGGAGGCAGAGAAGGTTGCATTTGTTTGCTGAGAAAGCGATAGTTTGTTGTCAAACCATACTCCCAGGTTCTTAGCCTTGACCACAGGTTTTGGTGATTCTCCCATCTCTGCCGGCCACCACAGATTGCCCCAGTTTGGCTGCATATTACCAAAGATCAGGACCTCTGTTTTTTCAGAGTTGAGTTTAAGACAATGTGTACTCATCCATCTGTTTATAGTGCACATACAACTCTGGAATTGTTGCGTGGGAGGAGCCTGATTTTTATATGCAGCCACCACTATCTGGGTGTCATCGGCGTAAGACGTCAAACTGAACCCAAAGTCCCGGATCAGAGGCGCCAGTTCGGAGATATAGACGTTAAAAAGAGAAGGGCTCAAGGAGGAGCCCTGTGGTACTCCGCACGGGAGGGTATAAGGTTCTGAATGATACCCATCAACCGATACTGATAATCTCCTGTCCTTGAGAAAGGAGGACAGTAGGGCTAGTGCTAGTGGGACACTTACCCTTGTATCAGGTGTTTCCACCGTGGTATGCTCATTCAGCGCTACTACCATCAGGTTCTGGCAAGCTATTGTGACTTCTGCCGCTCTGTCCAGCACCATCACTGCTCATTCCCCGTTCAGAAGCAGAGCCCACAGTAGCCTAGGCATGTCTTATTTTTATCCCAGCTACCTTCTTTTTGAATTGAGGTTTAGGAGTCTTTGGTTTGTCTTCTTGTTTAAGGATGTAGTCTGAAGTGTGATCTGTTTCCCTTTTCAGCTTCACATGCTCTTCTGATCTGCGCGTTGACTGTCCACCTCTCTCCAAACGTGTATTGGATGAATCCTGGACGGAACAAAAGGAACGTGTATCAGTATCTTGATACCTGTCAGGCATTCTAATATTATCATGGTTTCTCACATTGTATTTTTTGTCTGTGGGTTCCTGCTGAGGAGACTCACCCTGTGATTGTGTCTTGTTTTGTGTATTATTTGGTTGTTGTCCCAGTTCTTCATGGAAGAATCGGGTGCTTGCTTAGTTATCCTTTCAGAATTACTCTTAACCTGCAGTTTTCCAGGTCTGGCTCCCAGAGAATATCTACCCAGCATAGCATAGGTTTCTTCGATAATTTTGAGCAATTCCTATTCCTGCTGTGTAGGAGTGAACTCCCTCAGGCGTTGGTGTATAGCCAATGCTGCTGCATCACCCTATGTTACTTAACATATTGGCTGATACTGCGGCAAAATTGCCCATCAGTTTCATCTCCAAGTCCAGGGCAGGTGCTGCCCCATACTCATTCTCTACTTGTTTCAGTGCTTCAGATAAAACTGCTATTGAAGGGGTACCATGAGTTCTGCTGTAAACTGCAGCAAAGACTGTACCCCAAGTGGCACAATTTTCCACCGGGGGAGCCATCCCATTGGCAAGCAGATTGTTAAAATTCTGTGCTTTTCCTGAGGGCCCTTATGGGGGAAAAACAGCTTCAAGCTGGCTTTTTTTTGTGCTATACAGAACGGAATTTGCTCCCGACCGGTGGGAATTTTTCCCATAGTGGCATTCAGCATTTGCGGGCTGATACCCGTGATAGCCAATTGTGGTTGTGCAGCCTGAGCAGTCCATGCAGGGCTAACTGAGTGTTCTCATTATGAAGTGTGAGATTTCTGTAAATCTTTAGT
Organism: Calotriton arnoldi; assembly: GCA_963921515.1. NCBI lineage: Eukaryota > Metazoa > Chordata > Amphibia > Caudata > Salamandridae > Calotriton > Calotriton arnoldi. The sequence goes on from CAWUFW010025778.1 coordinate 21,602, forward strand.
AAATCTTCGTATAGTGTTATTTCTGCTGCCTTTAAATTAGCAAGTTTAGGATGCAGTGTATAAATAGCTAGCACCAACCAAGTCGCTCCTTTACTGAGCGGACCAAGTCTCACATTTTCTACAGTATGGGGGAGGGCGCCTTTAAACCAATTTGTGTCCTTGGTGAGTTTACGGAATTTCTTTATCACATATGAAAGTATTCCTCTGGTGTTTCATCTTCAATGTAAGTGTGTAAATAGAACTTAATCCAAGAATAGAATGTCTCTGTTCTGAATGCTTTGTGTTCCTCAACCACGAAGGTAATGCCCCCATCCCTTGCTGGGAGGTCGTAATGTAATAATTTCATAGTAACTGTATGTCTGCATTTTTCTGTAATATTTAGAGCAACTGCTTCTCCACTGCCTTCTCCGTTTACGAACATTGTGTGAAGAGAGTAGAATTTTAGTATGTGAATGAATCTATGGAGATAGGGTTAGCACAGTGTGGGAAAATGTAACCCTACAAGCTTGAATAACAGCCAATACATAGGATATACCTACTCAGTTGAGGCAGATTTCCCTGCCCACCATGGACATCTCCGGTTTGGAGGTGAGATGGGGTCTCTGAGAAAAGCACAGTGGAACTACTCAGACCGTTAAATAAGAACCCAACCAACATTGGCGGCACCTTGTCATGTAGTTCCCACTAATCCCTAGGACCTGCATGTTTGTTGGACAACATACTTTGCGTGAGGTGCCTAGACTGATTCCGGGTACCCCCACAGGATATGTTGGCCTAGAGACCAGCTAGCTCACAGTGCCACCATACCCTTACTAGGGGCATATGAGCAAATGGTTTTCTGGCAACCACTGAACTTGACAACTCTGACCCTTCAGGGATCGTGTAAACAGATCAGAACCTTTTGCTCAGTCACTCATGCTTATTTGTGCTCTGAGAAATATACAGAATACACAGTGGGACATTTTTCAATATATATATTGCACCAACGTTATTCTTGTATAGAATACATGTGCTGTGATAATCAGTAGACATAAGCAGATTAAAGTGATTGCAAGCACCAAAAGCGTAAATAGCAGATATAGTTCTACCATGGTGCCAACACTGTGTATATATGCAGGCATATAAACAAGGCGGTAATCAGGCTTACTCCTACTATGCACTCCCTACTCTGCGTGTACCTAGAGTGTGTGTAGGTGTGAAGCCAAATCCTCCACAAGGGATGATCCAACCCCATTACCTGGTGGGATAGAATGTAGGAGCCAGTCTTGGTCACGAACTGAACACCCCCTCACAGAGATGTCAGACCACTGCGTGGTGAAGTCTCCACATGCAGGGACCCTCGGTGTCAGCTGAAGTGCCTCCTCTACCAATCTTTTGGGATGCTCTTTATTTATAATAGAAAGCAGCCTTGCGATGTGCATATAGATTAGCATTGTTATGGATATGTTAGACAGTCCTATCGTCGCAGAGAAACTAATCCAACTTTGTCGTGCACCCAAATATGTGCAAAAGGTTACTGCAGAAATGTTATTGTAAAAAAATAGGACACTGTAAGAAATTAGCAGCTTCGCTACATCGGCCTAACCTGGGCACATAACAATTTGAACCCATCTTTTCAGCCAGCAACAGAGTAACATACACCCACACCGATGAGATCACCTGGACCGATCACCACTACGTCCATTTTGTTGTCTCGGAACACTCCAACACCCTCGACTCCACTGCAAGCGAAACACAGCGCAACTGATCAAAGGTATCAGAGCAACCATGGACCAACGCCCTCAACTCCTGCTTCCCACCACTACCGAAGACACACAATAAGCGATCATGGCAAGTGCTGACGAAGCCACACCTTGGAAACCCACCAACCCCAAGAAATGAACACGACTCCCCAACTGGTTCATGGCAGACCTGAAATCCAGAAAGGCGACTGCAAACAGAAGGAAAAATGGTGTGCCAGCAAGACCCTTGAGGACCGAAAATGATTTAAAGACGCCCTCAACCGTTATCACCACCTCCTGAAAAAACCCCAAAAGACCGCCCTAGCCACCCGCATCAATGACAGCTCCAACACCAGCAAAGAACTGTTTAACCTAGTCAAGGAGTTCACCACCCCATCGGCAACTGAGAACACCATCACACCCCACAAGCCCTATGTGACACTCTCTCAGACTTTTTCCACAACAAAATCAACACAATATACCATGAATTTGCACCTCAACCCTCCACAACCTCCTCATGCCGACCGACACCCACCCACACCAGCTCACCTTGTGGAACCCCCCTCACTGAGAAGGAAATGGCATCCAGGAGAGCCATCCACTCCGGAGCACCAGCAGACCCCTGCCCCGCCACACTTTCAACCTCAGCAACCAACCCATCAGCAAAGAGCTCGCCAAGGTCCTCAACTCCTCAATCACCACGGTCAACTTCCCCCAGAAATGGAAACATCCAGACATGTAGCCGTTGCTAAAGAAACCATCCGTGGACCCTGGAGAACTCTAGAACTACCAACCCATCTCCCGTCTCCCCTTCCGAGGCAAGGTCATCAAGAAAGCAATCAACATCCAGCTAACCAGACATCTGGAGAACCACAACCTTCTGGACCTCTCTGAATCCTGCTTCAGAGCTAAATACAGCACAGAGGCAGCTCTAATCGCAGCCTATGACAACATCAGAATGCTGCTAGACCACGGAGAAACCGCATTCTTCATCCTCCTCGACCTCTCAGCAGCCTTTGAATCTGTATCCCACCACACACTGATCAACAAACTCCTCCAGATCGGAATCCAAGAAGCAGCCCTCAAGTTAATCGCTTCCTACCTCACAGAAGGACCCAGAAGATCTTAATCCCTCCCTACTCCTTAAGAACATCACCTGTTTGGTACCTCAAGGCTGATCCCTCAGCCAAATCCTCTTCAACTTATACATGAAAACCCTGGCCAACATCATCAGGAGCCACGGACTCAACATCTCCTATCCCGACGACACCCAACCCATCCTCTCCCTGACAAATGACCCATCGACCATCAAAGACAGGTTCCAAAGATGCATGAAGGATGTGGCCGTCTGGATGAACAACAACTGTCTCAAATTCAGCACAGACCAGACAGAAGTTCTCATCTTCGGGAAAAGCAAGGGAACAGAGAATGCTGGCCACCTGAGCAGGGCCCCATCCCCAAACCCACCAAACAAGCATGCAACCTCGGCATCCTCCTTGACAGCCAGCTATCAATGAAGAAGCAGGTCAGCACTATCTCCTCTGCTTGCTTCCTCACCCTCTGAATGCTCAGGAAGGTCTTCAGATGGCTCCCACCCAACACCAGGTGAACTGTCACACAAGCTCTCATCACTAGTAGACTCGACTGCGGCAACTCTCTCTATGTAAGAATCGCGGCCCAACTATTGAGGAAACTCCAGACCATCCAGAACACATCAGCTATACTCATCCTCGACCTCCCCAGACAGGCACACACCACCCTTTACCTTAGGAAACTCCATTGGCTACCAGTCACGAAGAGAGGCCAGTTCAAGCTGCTCACCCACTCTTACAAGGCACTACACAACAAGACCGCTGTACCTCAACAAACGAGTGAATTTCCACCAACCTACCAGGGAACTCCGTTCCGGATCCCTCTCTCAAGTAGCTACCCTGCGCATCCGCCGGGCTAATAGCGGAGGCTGCATCGTCTCCCACCTAGCGGATAAGACCTGGAACACCCGCTCCCTACACCTCAGAGCATCACTGTCGCTGCAACAGTTCAGGAAGGACCTCAAGACCTTAATGTTCAACCAATAGGAACAGGCAGCATGATCCCGCAGCAGGAGCCCTTAGCGCCTCGAGACCCTCATGGGCAAAGCAGCCGCGCTATACAATTCCTGAATGATTTCATAATCAAAGTATATAGCCCATCATAATTGTCTATCTCATTGCCTTTTATTCAGCCTTCTAGTGCTTTGACTGAGAAGTCTCTGAAATCTACACATGTCTGGTTTTTGACCTTTGAGTGCCCCTAAACTCCCCTCTAACTCTTCTGTGGTGAGTCCAAATCCTTCAATCAAGGTCTCCTTCATATGCTGACAGGACTCAGTTACATCCTCATTAAGGGTCCTAAGTCTATCTCTGCGCTTCACTGAGAATAACTCCCACAATAGAGCCCCAGTGCTGGTGTGCTATCCTCCTCATTTTTGCAGGTCCTAACAAAGGCTGAACACCATTTGTCAATATCATCACCATCACTATATTTTGGAACAATCCCTTTGGGGATCTTGGTGTCAAAGGTTTCCCTTTTTCCTCTATTACAATTGCTGCCACTATTCTTTTTGGGCCTTAAGCCCATATTGACCCTTTTTTCTTCAAGGGCTAGTCTCCTTTCCTCAAGTTTAATCTTTTTCTCCTCTGGTGAAAATAGATCAAGTTCTTCCTCAGGGCTTCCTACTGTGGAAGCTAAGTTTAGATAACGGTGGTGGCACCCATTTTGTATAACTTGACATTGAGATAATCCAATGATAGACAAAATGTATAACCCTTGCTTGAACTCATGTAACGCTGCTGGTAGACAGTTTGTACTTTGTCTGCCAGTAAGCCACTGGTAACGCAACACATTGCAAGGCTTGTGCAAGAGAGTACATTCTCATGTTACTGCATTCTGCCTGCTTGCCTTAGCAACAGGCCCGGTAGGCCTCAGATGCATATCATAATACAAATAAGATAATGTGGACCTTTCTGAATTTGCAGTGCTTATTGCTTGGGCACAATGTAACTGTCGAACTCTGGACACAAGGGACTTGTCATGTACACATTAGATGGAGTCCCTTGCCTATTGTTGTGTAACAAATGTACTGTAAGTTTCCAAAGCATGATGTATTTCTCCACCACCTGCCGGAATATGATTTCCCGGCCCATCTCCTATTACACATGAGATTTTGTAATGAAATCTTGTGATTTTCAAGTATGTAATCTTGTATCTTACTTCTGCTTATTTGAGCATTCAGTACCCAAACTGGTGCTTCTGTGCACATAAATATATCGATTTATTTCATCTACACAAACAAATTACTCTTTTGGGCTGCATTTGTGTTGACGTTCCTGGCTGGCCTCAGATTCTGGCATTGAGTCCTGACCAAAACATAATGCAATAAGTTTCCTGTGATTGTGAACGGATCAGGAACACAGTGTTATCGGTTTAAATGTGTATTATTCTCAGTGGAGAATAGAAAGGAATGCAAATACTTAAACGGATTGGATCCCCTTTCAATTTGTTGTTTGTATAACGTTAATTAACGATAAACGAAGAGGATTGTAATTATGTATATTTGTACTTTAATAATTTTCCGTGCAAAAGTTTGTTTCCTACCCTTTTTATTTTCATGGGAAGAATGCCAGAGAGGAGATGTTTGTTTTTTCGTACATGTCTGTTTATGTTTTGTTTCATGGTGTGCTTGTCAGCTGATACCCCTTTGCGAATTGGACACTTTACTCTGCACGCGTTTACAACGCATGTCATTACCCCGCGTTTTTTACTCCGCAAAAACTTCTACAACGTAGGGCTTTACAACGCAATCCATCACAACGCATTGTCCATTACAAAGCAATTTACTATTCTAACTCCACCGGGGCGTTGTAATGGGGAATGCGTTGTAATGGTTTGCGGTGTAAAGCTCTGCGTTGGAAAAGTTTTTGCAGAGTAAAAAATGTGGGGTAATGACATGCGTTGTAACGCATGCGCAGTAAAGGATGTTTCCCCCCTGGGTGCGGGGGGGTAAAACGAGTGAGTGCCCAGAGTGATGGCATTTCAAGGTCCCCCACTCCTGCCAACTACCTCCCAGAGTACTTTATAACAGGAGAGATTTGTTGTTTTCAACAGTGACAGATTGCATTGCACTAATAGCTACTTAATTACATAGTAGGAGGGACATGAGGCCCCTGATGAACAGCAGACTGCTGTTCACGCGACTCAGCGTTAACATTAAAAAGAAGTTAAATAATAAAAAAGGATATACTGAACGCTGAGTGAAGTTAATGAAGGGGGTAACTAGGGTGCCTTGCGTATCTTCACTTTAAAGAACAATCTTGCAGTAAAGTTGTAAAAGGTTTTTATTAGATGTATTTAACATTCAAAAGGTGTATTTCAATAACCTACAGAACAGTTTCTCCTGTGTGCATCAGATTATATCAGTGCGTGGAAGTATTGTTCTTATTTCAAGTGATAGTTTTCAAGTATGACTTTGAAGATATTCATTCTCTCCACACTGACAAAGATGCAAATATTGAGGTAGGAGTTAAGCCAGTTGTTATGTGCATTCTCTGGGGCCGATTCTGATCTCGGCCGGTAGTGCTCCGAATCGGATTCGGATTTACCGGATCCGATTCGGAGCCCTGTTTCCCGACCGATTCGTACGCGGGTCCGGTCGAGCGAGTACGATGCAAGCGCCCGCGAAATCGCCGACCGACTCGTACGCGGCTTCAACACGCTCCGACCGACTCGCACGGACACGACTCGCACCGCGCTATGGAGACGTTTCCCGGCCGGGTAAGTACGATGCGCCCCGCGAGCAGTCTGACCAACTCGCGCCGTCCGGCTCGAAAGAGCTGTCGGAGCTGTACTTTGGGGGTCCGCGTCGGACCCCCCTGTACGCGTAGCCGCGCGAGTCGCACACAGGGGGGACCCATGGGTCCCCCCTACCTGTGCATGTACACCGCAATGCGCATGGACGCGTACCCGCTGTAGGGGGCACCCTCGTTCGCCTCGCACCCATTGAGTCAATGGGAGCCCGCGTACACGTTGTTCGACCGGCTCCCATTGACTTCAATGGGAGTCCGACCGAATCGAGTCCGATACCATGCGAATGCATCGTACTCGTCCGGTCGGACTGCCAGAGTCAGATTCGGTCGGAAATCTCTCCGGGTCCGGCTCGGTCGGAGAGATTTCCGGCCCGAATCGGAATCGGCCCCTCTGTGTTGCGTGGGTGGTGAGGTATTCTTGTATGTGATAATGAAATGAGAAAAAGCTAAATAAATTGCCTAGGATCACACAACTTGGTAAAATGGGGAAACCAGGATTAAATACAGGTTTTCCGGTTTCACATTTTGCAGGTCAGTCATTGACTATATACATGATTTGCTTCCCCTATACCGACTGTATCGCAAACACCCTCCTGCCCGACCACCTCTCTGCTGGCATCAATTCAAGGCACTGTGCTGGGTTTAGTCCGGGCTAGTTCCATGGTGTAGAGTATTCGGCATGCATGCACAACACGTCAGTACTTTGCTCACAGACGTCCCAGATGTGCAAGTTATACCTCTCTACAATTCACTTCCAGGGTCCACCTTAAGATCTTTGACGAGTGCCAGAATAAGTGACACGCTACAGTACGTTGGAAATGAAATTGTGGAGAAACTTGTGGAGTTTGTGGCAGTAATAAAGTCAAATAAGGGATTATGTCACTATGTGAAATACCACTGACCTCCCTGCTGCCTTGAGGGAAAAGCTAGTTAGGCCTATATGCATACACGTCATACAATAACATATTTCCTGCACTGTGACTTTGAACACACTGCAGTGCACGATCTTGTTCGAGGGATGTGATATGGACATTGAGCGCTTCTTATGATGGGAATGCAGCTTGCCGCAGGCAAAGAAGGAAGTCCTTTTAGTGATTCACTGATGTTGTACACTTTGACACATAAGAGGCCTGCTTAACACAGGTGCACAATGAGTGCAGCAGTGTGGCAAGAGGGAATTGTTGTGGGATATGTGCAATTATTTGCAGCATACGGTACATTATACAGTGGCACAGGGTACAATGTTTTAGGAGCTACCAGAGGTCCGGAGGAATAGCTTACCACGGACGACCATCACACATGCCCCAGTGACCATGAGAATGCCTTTGGCAAAATAGGGTACTTTTCATTAGATTTGTATTATTCCAGAATTGCACACACACAAACAGGCATATATAGAATAGCACTAGGAATACTGACTTTTAATGCGTTTGCATAATTGGCGGCGAGAGGAGAACTATTTTCATCTTTAAGTATATCTGTATGTATATATATATATATATATATATGTGTGTGTGTATGTATATGTGTGTGTGTAATTATATGTGTATGTATGTATGTGTGTGTATATATATGTGTATATATATATATATATGTATATATATATATATTCACTGAAAAAACCATAGGTTTCAGGCACGTTATAGTTAGAAATTAGCATTAAAAAAACCTTTGAAATTCACTGAAAAAACCATAGGTTTTAGGGACAGTTATAGTTACTTGGACATTGCACTCGTACAAAACCCGTGAAATTCCCCCGTTATAGTTAGTTCAGCTAACTATAACTCGCGCCCCCGCAATGCACTGCTGATGACGTCACATATTACATCACTCATGACATGGTCAGTGACATCACTGATGACATCACTGATGACATCTCAAATGACATCACTGATGACATCACTGATGACATCATCCAGTGACTGTGTGTTTCTGTAAAGTTTAAATATGTTTAATATATATAGGGAAAGGCGTATTGAAGAGTGAGTGGGTGTATAAGTGTCTGAATGGATGATTTAGTAGGTGCGTGACTAACTGTATAAGTGAGTGATTAAACGTATCTTACTGAATGCATGGGTTAGTGACTAAACTGGGTGAATGTCTGTATCATTCTGTCTGTTGCTGTGTAAGTGGCTGCATGGGTTTGTGAATAGCTACATGAGTGTCTATATGAGTTATTGATTGGTTGTCTGAGTATCTGTATGGGTGCCTGAGTGTTTGTGTGGGTGGGGTGTGTGCGACTCTGTACATAGATGTGTGAGTGGGTGATTCACTGGGTGCATGATTTGAAGAGTGCGTCTGTGATGGACTGCTTGGGTGGGTGAGTGTGTGTATGGGTGTGTTAGTGAGTGAATGTATATCTCAGTGGTACATGTGCGAGTAACTACATATGTAAAAGGAAGTATATATGTGTGTTAGAGTATTTAAAAGGCTATACGTGAAAGTGTGTGATTGTGAGAGTGGCTGTATGGATGCGTGTGTGCTTGTATCAGTTATTGTATAAGAGCGTAAGAATGTGCTAGTATTTGTATGAGTAAGTGAGCTGGTGTGTGTATAACTGTATAGGTGAGTAAATGGGTGTGTGATTAAATTTTTGCATGACTGACTAGGTGTGTGAGTACCTCTATGGATGAGTGGCGGTGTGTCAGTGTTTATATAGGTGTATGAGTGCATATGATAGTCCTGTACTGAGTGACCGTAAGTATGAGTGACTGTACGGGTGAGTGAGTGGATGTGTGTGTAGACCTAAGAATCAGTGAGTGGGTATGTAGTTATTGGTGTTGGAGTGTCTATGGTTTTGAGAATGGCAGTCTGTAATTTAGAGTGGGTGTATCAAAAGTTATATTAGGGTGTGAGAAGATGCATGAAATTATCACATGGTTGATGTCATCAGTGATGTCATTTGAGATGTCATCAGTGATGTCATCAGTGATGTCACTGACCATGTCATGAGTTATGTAATATGTGACGTCATCAGCAGTGCATTGCGGGGCGCGAGTTATAGTTAGCTGAACTAACTATAACGGGGGAATTTCACGGGTTTTGTACGAGTGCAATGTCCAAGTAACTATAACTGTCCCTAAAACCTATGGTTTTTTCAGTGAATTTCAAAGGTTTTTTAAATGCTAATTCCTAACTATAACATGTCTGAAACCTATGGTTTTTTTCAGTTTTTTTCAAAGGTTTTGTAAATGCCAATTTTTAAATGTATTAATTGTTATTTTTATTTTTTTCATACTGATTTACTACATTTTTTTAAACTATTTATTTTTAGATATTTTATTTTTTAAATTACATTGTAATTACATTATACATTACATTACAAAATATACTTTCTCAGAATGAATTAATTTACTTTAAATACTTTGCAAATAGGCAATAGACTTTTGAGTACAGTAGTTACAGTTGTTGCAATGGGCAACACAATTTCAAACACAATGCAACATTGAGCTCAATGTGAATTTCTAGCTAAATGCAATTAGTTACTTTATGGATTACTTTTTCTAACCACAGGACTGGATCCTAGATTCAGTCCTGGGACATCTCCTGTAAACAGTTGAGTAAAAGCGTTTTGGTTACAGTAGTGATTTTTAAGGAATATTATTGTATTTTAAAAGTTGACACAGAAACTTTTTCACATAGAATCACCAATGTTATCCTATGGGAGGAAATTCACTTAGCAGGTAAGTAGTGTTATCGTGACTTTTTCTCACTCAGTGGTGGATCCTGGATCCAGCACTGGTGCATCTCCTGTAAACAGTTGAAAGAATGCGTTTAAGTCATACAGGCGATTTTTAAGGAATATTTGTAGTTTGTGAAAATCGACACTTTGAAACTTTTCTGCTGAAAACCAGACAATGGATTCCTATGGAAGGAAAAACAAGTTACTGGTAAGTACGGTTAAAATTACTTTTCAGGGTCAGTGCTGGGCTAAAAGATGCAGCACTGGGTTCTCTCCTGATAACAGGTGAGTAAATCGGAATTCGTATTTCAGCTGATTTTAGAGGAATATTTGTATGTTTCAAAAATCGACACTTAGAAACTTTTTCAGCAAAAAGCAGGCAATGATATCCTATGGAAGGAAATTCAAGTTACTGGTAAGTACGGTTAAAATTACTTTTCAGGATCAGTACTGGGCTGAAAGATGCAGCACTGAGGTCTCTCCTGATAACAGGTGAGTAAATCGGAATTCGTTTTTCGGCTGATTTTAGAGGAATATTTGCACAATGGTGAAGGGAGGGGGCGGGGCCTGAGGTGACATCTGTGCAAACGCGCCCCGTGGCGCGTTTTAAGTTGGGGATTAAGTCCCTTTAATCATGAGGGTCCCTGAGGGCCAACTAGCCCACCAGGAACCTCCAGTATGCGCCAGGGGCTGCGTTGCAGAGACGTGTACAGAGGCCACACCCCTTTTTACACCTCTCTGCAAGGCAGATCTGTGGCGCTTTTTGGAAGTACATGGTGGGCTAGTTGGACTCCAGGGACCCTCAGGATTCAAGGGGACTTAATCCCCCATCTTAAAACACGCCACGGGGCCTGTTTGCACACATGTCACCTGAAGCCCCGCACCCTCCCTTCACCACTGTGCAAACGCGCCCGTGGCGCGTTTTAAGTCGGGGGATTAACTCCCTTGAATCCTGAGGGTTCCTGGGGGCCAACTAGCCCAACAGGTATATCCAAAAGTGCCACAGAGCTGCGTTGCAAGAGGTGTAAAAGGGGCGTGGCCTCTTTACACCTCTCTGCAACGCAGCCCCCTGGCGCATACTGGAGGTTCCTGGTGGGCTAGTTGGCCCTCAGGGACCCCGAGTATTGAAGGGGAATTACTTCCCCATCTGCAAACGCGCCAGGGGGCGCGTTTGCAGAGTGGTGAAGGAAGGGGACGGGGCCTGCGGCCCGATCGTTTTTTTTTTGTTTTTTTTTTCCTGAAGGGGGGCTGTGTGGCCCCCCTTCCTTTTTCCTATTTTTGGGCCCTGGGGACCCCATCCCCCAGGGCCTTATCCCCTTTTTTTTTTTTTTTTTTAAATTAAACGGGAAGGGGGCCGCGTGGCCCCCTCCCCTGGCCGAATCCTACCCCGGGCATGGCCACACTTTTTATTAATTTTTAAGGAGGGGGGCTGCGTGGCCCCCCTCCTCAGGCCTCCTTTTGCCCCGGGGACCCCATCCCCCGGGCAGGCCTTTTTTTAATTTTTAAAAAAAAATTATTTCTGGGGAGGGGGGCTGCGTGACCCCCCCTCCCGGGCCACTACTTGCCCCGGGGACCCCATCCCCTGGGGCCTGGCCTCTGGTTGGGGACTGTGGGGGGGTCCCCAAACCCCCCACAGTCCCGCCGGCTCCCCGTGTCCTACGGGAGCCGGCATTGCTTTTACACATGGGGAGCAGCTAACATGCTGCTCCCGGTGTGGAAAAGCAATTGTCTTTGGATATTGGAAGCGAGAGCAGGTTTCCCTGCCTCTCTTCCAATATCCAAAGCAGTTTGCAATGACAGGACGGGAGCCGCGAGGCTCCCGTCCTGTCATTGCAAACAGCAGTGTCCCGGGGGTAGGCACCCCGGGACACTGCAGGAGCCGGCCCTGGGGGTGGTGGTCCCCAGGGCCACCACAGGCTCCAGGAGGGGGCCGCGCGGCCCCCTCCCATCCAAATGCACAGCCCCAGGGAGGTGGTGGTCCCCGGGCTCGGGGTCCTTAACGGACCCCCATTTTCAATTTTGTTAGTGCCCCGGGAGGTGGTGGTCCCGGGCGTGTGGGGGCTGGAGCCCCCCACACATGTTAATTTAATAAATAAAGAAGCCCCGGGGAGGTGGTGGTCCTCGGGGCTGCGGGAGGGCTCAGAGCCCTCCCGCCACTTTTTCTAATAAAGCCCCTGGGGGTGGCGGTCCTCGGGGCTTGGGGGCCCTTAGAGGCCCCCATACATAAAATAAACCCCCCCAGCATGCTCCCGGGACTTGGCCCACCCGGGGGCAACTACATCGAGCGCGGGAGACCGCGCTCGATTTTTTTTTGGCAGGATCCGCGCACCCTGAGCGCATCCTGCCGATTTTTTTTTTAATGCTTTTTTGCCCAGGGGGTCCTTGTGGGACCCCCTGAGCAGGCCTAGGGGGTTAGGGTGTTTCTACCCTGCCCCCTTTGTGCGCTTTGCGCACTTGTTTCTGTCCCTCGGTTCTACCGAGGGACAAAATGGCTGCCAACATTTCCTGAATCGGAATGTTGACAGCCAGCTGACAGCCAATTAGCATGCAGCTCGTGATCGGGACGGTGCGCGCAGGGTGCGCTCAGGGTGCGCGGATCCTCCGTGCCCATAGATATATATGTACTTTTACTTTTGATTTTCTCAGCAACTACTGAACGGATTTACACCATTTAACAAAAAGGGTTCTTTCTGAACCAAGAACTACCTCTTTGCCAAATTTGGTGTAATTCCGTTCAGCAGTTCGGGCTGTAGCCGTGTCTAAAGTTTCCTATGGGAAAATGAATGGGGAAAACGCGTTTTGGGACCCCCCTTTTTTCTCGGCCACCGCTTAACGAATCACCCCGAGACTTTCAGGGTAGGAGCGGACCGGAGCGCCCCACAAATTTTGAAAATTTCGCGAAGATACATCAACCGGCAAGAGAGTTATTTCAAATAGAATGTCGCGGATTTCCTATGGAAAATAGGTCCTAACTATAACTATCTACTGGCGACCGCCAGTAGATAATATATATATATATATATATATATATATATATATACCAAGTACAGAGTTACCCCATGTGAGGAGGCCAACGATGAGGGTAATTTTCTTCCAATGGAGGCTTCCACTCGAAACTGCCTGTCACCAAACATCCAAATACGCGGCTCTACGCGTTTCAGGTTTCCCCTTGTTCACGAGCTTCACAGCAAAAGACACGACATCCTTAACTGGAAACACCTGCTTTTAATGAATAATCCCTGCCCCAATGGGCGTATCTTACCGCATCACTCAGCGTATGCATCGTGGTGCATTGTGGTATTAGCAGTCCAGTCAATACAAATGATTCCCAAGTGGGTAGTGTCAATGTTCTCTAGTGTGCATTAAAATCCACAGTGTGTTGGTGAAAGGTAAAGGCAACATTAAGTGGATATCTGTAACCCCTCCATTTCGAAACCCTCAGCTCCACTCTGGCCCTCGGTATTCCGATTCCTGGATCCGCAATGCATGCGGCGGGCCTTCCTCGCGACCGGGATGGGCCGCCAAAAATACCAAGTACAGAGTTACCCCATGTGAGGAGGCCAACGATGAGGGTAATTTTCTTCCAATGGGGGCTTCCACTCGAAACTGCCTGTCACCAAACATCCAAATACGCGGCTCTACGCGTTTCAGGTTTCCCCTTGTTCACGAGCCTCACAGCAAAAGACACAACATCCTTAACTGGAAACACCTGATATATATATATATATATTGAACTCCAATTCCAAAATTAGAAATCAGACACCGACACAGGGGCTGGACTTCAAATGTTCTTCTTGCGTTTATTATTTCGCTGTAACGCGTTTCAGCATCACTGACTTGCCCACATATATATATGTGTGCCTATATTATGTGTATGCAAAATGTTTTATTTTTCTAAGGTCGTCGGGCTTGCAGACAATATTCTTCTAAAGGCTTAGATTGTAAGCAGGATGAGCTAAAATGCATTTTGATGCAGTGCATTCGCTAGGGACAACAAAGTGGATAATGAGTGGTAATGTTATGTTTATATGTTGATGTTTAAGTTAGGAAAAATAAAAAGGTGTATTTTAATGTAGAAGGACAATATGCTTCGAATAACTATGTTTAGTCTTGTAATATTTTTCAGAATTCAGTGTATACAGATTTAAAATGCCTTTAAGACTGCAGGTGCAGACTTTAGAGGTGGTTGCAAACATTTATATTTTCCAGGTATGGAGAAAGGGGTTGGCATAGTTGGACCACTATGCATCTTTTGATTCCCAAATGTGTTACTATGACGGAGATTCTCATCTGTGTTTTACTCTTGGGACAAACTGTAGTACAGTGTTTTAATTCTTCTTTTGCTTTAAAGCTAATTGATGTTTTGAGGTTTGCACACTGATGACAATATTCTTTTAAAATGCTGTCCTTTGTCCCCTTATGCAGTGTAATGGGTTTTCCTGTTTTCAAAATGTTTGCATGCACACGGTCCCTGATAACGTTTCTACCCTCTCATGTCTGGTTAGGAGTTCGACTGGTGCAAATGTGTTTTACACTGCTGGCAATTGTGCCCGCACAATTACACACCTATTGTCTTCACACCTAGCCACAGGTCACAGATAGGGAGTGTTTGATAAGAAGTAGACCACACATGTGGTACAATGGGTGGATCAGGTGTGTATAAAAAAAAAAAAAGAGGGAGGAGTAACTGATTTCTTTTAACTTATTTATCTTATATGATTTTGGATTGTTTTTATTAAGGACTGTTGTTCCCTTATGAGACGCATCAATTCTGTGGTTTGGCTTTGCTCACCTTTCTGAGGCACTTGCAATGAGCCAGAGACATATTTGACAGATGCCTGTGCTAAGGCAGGAAGTACACCATGCAAATCAGCGTCCATGACGAATGGTAGAGTGAACAGAGTCTTCTTGCTGCGTGCTCGTGCCCCTTCACAGCCACTAAAGTTCTGTGAGGTGTGACAGTGCAGTTAAAGCAACTAAGATCTGCTACTACAAAGCGGTATGCCCACAAGCTGGAGGCAGGCAAAGAATGTCTGGTGGGATGCCACTAGTTTTGTTGACCATTTTAAGCACGCATGGCTGGGCCTTCATCATTGAGTGCTGCGCAGGCTTCCTGTCAAGGCCCCTGCCAACGCCCACATCATACGCCACTGCCTGTACAGCTGCCAAGTGTGAGTGGCTGATCTCCTAAACCTACAGCCCGCACACCATGGAAGCACCAAGGCCGTAGCAAGAATGTCAGGTGCCACCTGCACCATCAGCTGCTCCAGGGGCACACTGCAGATACAACCTTCCCTCCAACAAAGCAGAAACAGCAAACAGGAGTTAAGAGGCCTGTTAGACCTACACCATGCAGGATCGGAAGAGTACAAACTGGTCTGGCATCGGGATGCCTAACTTTCGAGGGTCTTCATGTTTTATTCAAGTGCTCTGTGAACGTCAAGTACTGGTGACCCTAGTGTCTATTTCTTGTAGGAGCTGAGGGCCTTCTCAAGGCGCTCCTCTTTGGCTGTTTCTCTATAGACAATGCCCCTAGCGCTGCACAAAATTCTTAGATCACTGATCTTCAGAGCTGGGATGAAAGACAGGTCAAGTTTCTTGTCAGCCTCCATTGTGCCTAAATTGTTACCAGAAAGTTGGGGCCTTTTTAAAACTTTGTAAAACTTTTAAACTTTTTCCTAACTTTCTAAGTCTTTTTACTTTACTTTTAGAATGGGAGTCTACAAAAGGCCTTCAAATTCCAATAAAACATTTTTTGAAAAAATTTGAAAAAAATACTTTTTGACTCTAAAGTGAATAGTGGCGTTCTTTTGCAAAAATCACTTATGACCAAGTGTTACTGTGAGAAGTTGGCCTGGTATATGCTGTCCACTAGTTATAGTGGGCACCTTGCACCAGTCCAATCGACCTTTATTGATGATAGGTTTAAAGACAACATTTATTGAAAGCTATCCTAGTGGTAGCTATGGAGAGCAGCCTTCAGGCTAAGTCTTGAAGGAGCGTTAAGCTATTGTTTTACCAGTTATAACCTCATGAATGACCAAATGAAAGGAGAACCACACCAGGTATATATATAAAATATATGTATTTATTACTAAACACAACCCAATAGTCTCTTTATGAGGCTAGAGGTGAAAGTACACAATTTACAAGTCGAATAGCACAGTAAAATAGCACAATATACGATTAGCCCTAGGGGCGTACCAAACCATATATTAAGAAAGTGGTATAAGAACCAAGGCCTAGAGCATGTAGAATCGCTGGGACCCCAAGGAACCACCCAAGGTAGTGACACAGGGGACCCACGGGGGCTGTGTGCAGTGTGTGAACACAGCCGCGAGCTCCGTTAAAGTCTGTGGGAAAGTCGCGGTTATCATTTTAGATTTTAGGGACACTTAGAAACGGACTAGGACCAAACCCTCTTGGACTTAGGCAGTTCTAGGGTCAACACCCACGGGAGCACTGGAGTACTCGAGTTACCTCACCCAGGGAAGCCGGGTGCATAGGTGTCAAATGGTGTCGGGTCGCGTCGTCGTTTTCAATGGCAGCCTGCCACGAAGTGCTGCTGCCGGGAAGATGCGAAGTGTCCGAAGAGATCCAAGCCTGGATCAGAGAAGAGAAGAACCTTAAAGCAGAGGGGACAGATTATGGGTCACTTGCCAGTGACCAGGGGCACGATAGTCGAATGCCCACCGATGTCGGGTGCTTCAGGTGAAAGAGGTGAAGCTTGACTCTTTAGCCACAAGGACCACGAGGCGTCGACGATGACCAGGAGCTGGATTTGAGCTGTCCCATGAAGGATGTCGAGTGCTGCAGCATTGGTGTCCAGATTGAACACAGCAAGCCTTGGCAATAGCAACCCACGCAGAAAGGAGAAAGATGCTTCGGAGCAGACCAGCAAGGTCTGAGGGACTCACCACTTGGTGGGGAGTTAGGGCACGTCTGGAGCAACCAGAAACGCCCAATGAAAATCAGAGTTGCCTTCACAGGAACCCACCAGTCGACGGACCAGGGATCGCGAAGGAGCCTCGAGCAAAAATGCAAGAAGCGGGCCCACGGAACACTCGTAGGCTCACAATCTTCAGTGCAAATGGTGCTCGGGGCCTGGGCTACGAGTAATCCAAAGCAGGACTTCAAGAGTCATCGAGAAGTAAATGCACTAGCAAATGTGTACGGTGACCAGGATTTCCGGTTCCACGCTACTCACGAGGGCTGCGGGTCTCAGCTTTGCTGGGGACTTGGGTCGGCCTCTGAGATGTCTGGAAATCCTCTTCCTGGGCTGCAAGTACTTCGGAGTCCGGCGGGAGCTTCGGAGATGCAGACCGGCAAGTGCTTCATTGGTACCTGCCAAGCAGGGGAGTCACTCCTTGACCCCAAGGGAGATTTCTTCAGTCCTCTAGTCTTGAGTAGAGCGTCGAAGTTCCAGGATTCAGATTCAGAGTTTCGTCCAGGGATATCTAAAGTCCTGTTGCCAGGGTTCCCTTACTTATACTAAAGAAAGGGTTGGACTAACTCTGGGGACCCACCTATGGGAGGGTTTGGAAAGAGGGGTGGCTACACCCATTTCCTTTGTCCAGTTTCGCGCCAGAGCAGGGGCTAGTAGCCCCTACAACCGGTTTGAACTGGGGTATGCACGAGGACACCAAATGTGCCCCCAGTGAAGGACTTCAAAGCATTCAGAGAGTGCACCCACCCAGCCCCAATCCACTAAGGCCTGTCTGGGAGGTGGTCACACCTCCCTGTGACAGGAAACCTATTGTCCAGGCCTCCCCTGCCGGAGTTTTGGTCAGCAGCAGGAGGCCAGACTCGTGTCTGTGGCTGCAGCATCCATTTTGTGATGCCAGGGCTCTTTAAGGTTTCTACCGGGTATACCGGTGGGGACAGGTCTCTCCCTCTAGAAGGGTGGAATTCTACCCCCGCCACCAGGACTGGCGGGGGGGGTAGGATTCCAAGGTGTTTGACACCAAACACGACATGTTTCCGTGCAGCCAGTCCAAAGTTAGCATTTTACCGCAAGGTTATAATGCACTTAAGAGTATATGGTCAGGCTGCACCACAGACAACCCCGGATAGGAGATTCCAAAGGCTGCAGAGGGGCTCTGCTCATGCATCGGAACCCTCTCACATATAACCAAGCACCCTGCCTTCAGGATTGAGAAGGCCTGCCATAGGGGTGACTGATAGGTTTCTATGTGCAGTGTTAGGTGAGATATAGGGAACCTATATCTCTGTAAGGGGTGCATGCACCACCTCACTCAGGCTGCAGTAGCAGTCCTGTGGTGTCATTTTGGATGGCCTTCCAGGGGTGGCACAATACATGCTTCAGCCCCTGGTAGGCCTCTGGGGTACCTATGCCCTGGGTACATAGTATACCATATACTAGGGACTTATAAGGGCACTCCAGAATCCAATCTGGGATGTACCT
Source organism: Calotriton arnoldi (assembly GCA_963921515.1). NCBI lineage: Eukaryota > Metazoa > Chordata > Amphibia > Caudata > Salamandridae > Calotriton > Calotriton arnoldi. The sequence goes on from CAWUFW010025778.1 coordinate 40,274, forward strand.
AAAGTACATGGAATCAATTTAGAGAGGAAGCAGCTAGGCTGGGGTCCTGGATAGCAGGGCCCCAGCCAGACTAAAGTCGAAAAACAGTGTAGCATCAGCAAAAAGTGGGGGTAACCATAAGAGGCAGATCCTACTCTCCTACAGT
>CAWUFW010025779.1:0-40403 GCA_963921515.1 Calotriton arnoldi
TGGGGTAGCGGATGTACCTGTTTCGGTACAGCATCATGGCTGCCAGTACATCCCTCAGCACCTTGCTGAACATGGGCTGGGACATCCCTCCTCCAATGCCCACTGTGTGCTGGAATGACCCAGTGGCGAAGAAATGCATGGCGGCCATCACCTTAGCCGTGGGGTGACAGCAGTCGGATACACCCTGCGGGGACGGAGATGGGGTTCTAACATGGCACACAGTCGATGCAGGGTTGGCCTGTCCAGCCGAAACTTCCTAATAACCTCTGTATCGTCCATGTCCGCCAGCAATTGGTATGGGCGGTCAATGTTCGGTCTCCGCCTAGGGACAATGGCAGAGGACACATGTCAAAGCAACACGACACATAGCAATTTCGCATACACATCACTGACATGACTGAGCAAGCACATGAGCCACAGCCCAGCTGTCAAGCTGGGACGGCACGGCCACAATACACTTACACAGGTCTCCCAACAATGGCAATGGCTAGTGATACAAACCACTGCCATGTGCATGCACATGGGGATCTAGGCCCCAATGACTTGCGGGCGTGCTGATGGGGACTGACTGCATATCCGTCAAGCGGCAACGCCACGGCAACATGAATGTCTGCTGAGCATGGAACTGCTTCCGCGGCTGGATGAGTATGGCACACGACTAGCGACGATGTGGGCACAGGCTGAGCGGCCAAAACAAGTGAGACCTGTGGCACGAGGGGATATGAGACAGTAGTAGGTGTCAGCACTGCACCCTATGTACAGCACTGTACGGATCACACCTCCCGAAACATTGACAGGTGTCCACATTGACAGCCCCATGCCAAGACGGCTGTGTGCTTGCAGTCACACGTCACAGGTGAGAGGTTACATTGCACGTGCCAGGTGGCAGACGTACATAGTGGGAGCTGGCATGTGTGTGCATGTGTCTCCTGTTCAGGACCCACCAGATGGGCGCTGACTCTGTACTGACCATTGGACACAGCATGTTCCGTGGAAGGCTTGTGTGTGTGGGATGGTGGCACTGGATGTGCCTCCGTTGGGTGGGGGCCATGCACAGGGCGGGTACGTCGATGATTGCGCATTGTTGGTCACGGTGGGTGCACCAACTGAAGATGTGTTGCCCTGTGTTCAATTCCTATGTCCGCATGATGATGGACTGTAGATGTGGGCAGACTACACATTGGTCGATGTGCTGTCTATATGCATGTGCCTTCACACCAGGCACAGCTGCCCCTGCACATGTGACCCCTGCTGGACTCGCTGCTGGGTCTGTGGAGCTGATGCACCTTCTGCGCGTGGGGCGGACAGCTCTCCTCACTTCCCTCATTGCGCATGTCATGACTTTGCCGCAGGTGACATGGATCATGGAGGGCCCACATGTACGCGTGGGTAGGCTACACATGATTGTACACTGGTCGCCACCCCCAGTCAGTGTTTCGAATGGGAAGGTTGTCGTGCTGGTGGTATGTTCGATGTGGCGGATGGGCGGGCCTAGGTGCGGGCTTACATTCCGGACATGGGGGGTAGTTGGATTGGCGACTAGTTGCAGTACACACGGGACACGTCTCTTCCTTTCCACATCTGGGTCATCCCTTGTACTTATTGACAGTGATACAGTCATCTTCGCCCCAGCCCTCATGTCCTCCCTCGCTCCCCCAATATGCATGCTCACCTGCGAGGCTAGCGCCTGCACAGGCAGCCCCAAGCTCGCACCAGAGAGGGCAAGGAGTGTATGTGTGGGTCCAGTTGCACGAGTGGGCTGTCTCAGGGTATGATGTGTGGCGGGACGCCGTCCACCTGCGTGGTGCCCCAAATGGAGACCCGGCCTGCATGGACTATGCATCACAGTCTTCGCCTTCCGGATCCGCCACCTGCGACACCCAGTGGCTGTGGCTGCCCTTGCGGCCAGGCCGCGTCCGTCTGCGGCTGATGGCCCACACATTCACTCTTTGGCCTCTCTGGGGAGGGCTCGGGGGTGGTGGCGCACGCGCTTGCACTTAGTCGCAATGGCATGTGGCGTGGTTGGTATGATGGGCAATGGATGGGATGGTGCGAGCCACCTCCCGTGACGTCAGTGCTGCTCGTGCTGTGGTGCGTCCCCCTACACTTCCATTTGACTTGTGCCATGCTAGACGTTGAGGTTCTATTGCCTGCGTGATATGACCAGGAGGAGCGCGAGGAGACCTCTCACACACCATGCTCCACTGCCATCCCGTGCCCTGTATCGCCTGTGCGGATTGACTATGTTGGGGTTACACCTGGTCAACTGGGGCTGTGTGTGCCTAGTCAAGGGGCATGGCGGGCGCACAACAGGATCCAGCTTGTCCACAGAGGGTGGGCTGAGGTGCGCCTGGTACCGCTTTGTACGTGTGCCCGGCTGCTGTGCACACACGTGTTCACTCCCCGACAGGTGTCCTCTCACAATGCCCAGGGAAGCGGTGGTGTACTGTTCATGACCCCTCCCAACACGGCGTGCTCCAACTTGGCATGTGCGCATCTACCCGTCACACCCACCCACCTGAGCACTGCGTCCATACGACTTCACACGACACATGTGTGTCTTCCACAGTAGTGCTACTCATTTGCGTTGACATCCAATACCAGTGGACTACATGGTCATGTCACGACTGCCGTGTACTTCACATACTCTCATCCTCTCTCATTCGTACTTGTGAAATGAGTCAGCGGAGACAGTTTTGGTTTCAAACATTATATTGAGTCTTCTGTCCTCTGTGATGCAGTATAGTGGACACTACTGGCAGCGGAATACATGTTGAGGATATACTGAGCATGATTGCAAATGGGATAGGGTGTGGGGTTACATGTGATTGGCTGTTGCATGTGGGATGTGGGCTTCAGAGTGACATCTGCTTGGCCAAGGCTGTGCTAATGTACATTTACGTATAGCTGCGGAGCTGCGGACTTTGACACAGACGGTATACATGTAGCCTACCAGACCGCTTGGCATCATGGGCACAGTCCATCTCAGTTCCATGTGACAGGTTTGCTGCGGTTGTTCCTCATGCACGCGTGCATGTGAGATGACATCAGGGCATGTGCTTGCGTGCATGCAGCGGCGTGCCACTTGTTGTTGCACTGTGGTGGTTACTGGACATGTCACAGTCACTGGGGTCGTGTTGTTGTTGTATGCACTTGTCGTCCATGCAAAGGTCCTGGTATGGGATTCCCGGGGCGGGGGTGGGAGGGGTGCAGCACCCACAGACTCCAGGCGACCTATTCATGTCCACTGAGCGGTGTGTGTGTCCATGGGCGCTGGATCCATGTCGTGTCCTGGTTGTTCGTGCAGTTCCGTCCATGTGGGTGCGATACACAGAGCCCATGCCACTGCCTCCCACGATGCATGCGGTGTTCCTGGATGTGATGGGGAACAGTGTGCATGTCCCGGTCATATCCGATGTCATGGCGATGTCGTTGATGGTGTGGTTACAGTTGCCGGTCGTTTGGTATGGCTGTTGTGGTGGTGACTGGCCAGTCCGTGCGGAAGCTAAGCATGGGTGCGGGGTTGGACATCATAGGTCACTCGGGGAACCTGCGTTGTGGTCCGACGAATTTACAGGTTGTCAGGTATGCGATGCCGTCCAGCAGGGCTTCCATGTCATTGGTGGTGTACATGTTTGCCAGCCAATGTAGCGGATGGTGGCTGTCAAGGTGTTGTTCGTAAGTTGTCCCTTGGAGGACCATGATGGGGCATGCTGGGTGACATTCGATGTAGCTGTTCTCGATGATCCGTCGTGTGGAGGCACAGTGGTTCCATTTCAGTGCGGGTGCGATGTTGGCCACATACGCCATGCCCCCATAGGCAGAGCAGGCCCTGTCGTGTGCGTCCAGAGGGAGGAGTAGTGGTAGCAGGTCCGCCTTCAGACATGCCGGGTTGGAGAGGCATATCTCGACGGGATGCTGGTAGGGACACCTCCGACAGTAGAAGACGGGCATGACGCAGCTGAACAATGTGATGCGGTAAGTCAGTCGGTAACTTACGTTCAGCAGGGACAGGAGATCGCATCCCAATGTATGGAACAGGTTGGTTTTGTACAGCTTGAGCTGTTCGGCGTAGTTGGGTAGGTGTGTTGCGGTTGCCATTTCGCAGCGGTGCGTTGTGGTGGCGTGCTCCGGCTGTGTGTGCAGTCTGCAATGTGCACGCTCCGAGGTTGCTGTGAGCTCTGTGTAGTCGTAGGGAGACAGGACTTGTGTTCTGTTGGCTTGTTTGGAGGACACGGGCCCTCTTCCCACATGCTTCTCAGACAGTTCAAGGTCAGTGATGTGTGACTCCTTCCAATTAACTTGCATGTGGCCGACATGGGGAGTGTTTTCTTCTTTCTTCCCCGTCCGTTGTGTGCTTCTGTGATATGCGCTATCTGCCCTGTGGTCGGTCTCCTCGGCATGCCTGTGTTGGTCTATTCTTGGACAATGGCTGTATTCACCGGCTTCTGTCGTAGGGCTGTGGTTTCGGAGTTGGAATGGAAGGTCATTCAGTGCTGTCTGCTCTCCCTTGTGTGGGCGGCAGGCTGCCTTTCCGCTCTGCGTTGGGCCTTGTGTGTGAATGTTATTCTTGGGCCACCTGTTGTCGGTCCCCGGGCTCTTTGGTGTTCCGTTTTATATGTCTTGTTCATATGTGCAGGGTGGTATGGGTGTTTCTGTGTGGTACTGGCGTTCCTCTTCCCGAAGGGGCCCTGCTTCTCCTAGCTGGTGTTGCCGCCGCTGTGTGCTACGCCATGTTTGTTACACTGGGGTGTGTCCTGCTGTTGCGTGTCTTCACTGACATGTATGCGTCGGTTGTGTGGCATTGGGTGTTGTCCGTGAATTGGGCGTTGGGGACATGTCTGTGGCAGGCCTGTCACGTGTCATGTGCGTTCGGGGTGGGGCTGATGTGTGTGCTGCTTGGTTGTGTCCCTGTGTCTGTGTGCGACGCATGCATGGCGCTGCGGTTGGCCTCTGCGTTGTGCGCATGTGTGGCGGCGTCATCGGCGCTTTGGGGCCGTGACGGGGTCGTTGGTTCCTAGTCCCAGGTGGTGTGTACACATGTGTTCCGCGATGTTACGATTTGGCCTGTGTGTCATATGTGGATGCAATGGTGGATGTGTAGTGTACACGCGCTGGTGGGGGTTGTCCTCTTTTTCCGCCCTTGCACTGTGTGCGCTGTTTGCGTGCACTTGTTGTGTGTGTGCCTACATGCGTCTCCGCGGTACGTTGCGTCCTTGGTGGTGCATCAGCAAAAGCATGGGGAGGGCCTGCAGTGCTGGATTCATGCTCGGGGAGCCGCTTCTTCGTTGTCCGTGCTCGGCATCCGTGTTACCGCTTCGGTTTGTCGTACGGTATCTCTTGGCCATGGGAGCCGTTTGTTTGCGGCATCGTAATTTATGCGCCGGGCGGGACGTGTTTCGTCGGACGGTGTGTGTCAGTTAGGCTGCGCCGCTACGTGTACGGGCGCACTTTGATGGCGGATGGTGTTGCTGGCTTGCCGGCGGTGTTTGGCCTACTTTTCGCATCGTAATTGGACGGGCGTGTGGACTGCTGCGTGCCGGCGGTAACTGGTGCTTTTTGCATCCGCCAGCACGGCGGTGGTGCTTCCGCCCGCCATCGTAATGTGCCCCTTAATGTCCAGCACCTTCCCTGAGTTAATATTTACTGGAGTGGGAATAGTAATTTATATATGTTTAATGTCCAGCACCTTCACTGACTTCATTTTTAGTGGAGTGGGAATAGTAATTTTATATGTTTAGTGTCCAGCATCTTCTCTGACTTAATACTGACTGGAGTGGGAATAGTAAATTTATATTTTTAGTGTCCAGCATCTTCCCTGAGTTAATACTGACTGGAGTGGGAATAGTAATTTTATATGTTTAGTGTCCAGCATCTTCCCTGACTTAATACTGAATGGAGTGTGAATAGTAATTTTATATGTTTAGTGTCCAGCATCTTCCCTGACTTAATACTGAATGGAGTGGGAATAGTAATTTTTATGTGTTTAATGTCCAGCACCTTCCCAGACTTAATACTGACTGGAGTGGGAATAGTAATGTATATATGTTTAATGTTCAGCAACTTCCCTGAGTTAATATTTACTGGAGTGGGAATAGTAATTTATATATGTTTAATGTCCAGCACCTTCCCTGAGTTAATACTGACTGGAGTGGGAATAGTTATTTATATATGTTTAATGTCCAGCACCTTCCCTGACTTTATTTTGACTGCAGTGGGGATAGTAATTTTATTTGTTATGGGGCCGATTCCGATTCGGGCCGGAAATCTCTCCGACCGAGCCGGACCCGGAGAGATTTCCGACCGAATCGGACCCGTGCAGCCCGACCGAACGAGAACGATGCGCACGTATGCCATCGGACTCGATTCGGTCGGACTCCCATTGAAGTCAATGGGAGCATGTCGTACAACGCGTACGCGGGCTCCCATTGACTCAATGGGTGCGAGGCGGACAAGGGCGCCCCCTACAGCGTGTATGCAGCGAAGCGACTCGCGCCGTACACGTACAGGTAGGGGGGACCCATGGGTCCCCCCCTGTGTGCGACTCGCGCGGCTACACGTACAGGGGGGTCCGACACGGACCCCCAAAGTACGGCTCCGACTGCTCTTTCGAGCCGGAGTGCGCGGCTCGGTCGCACTGCTCGCGGCGCGCATCGTACTTACTCCGGCCGGGAACGTCTCCATTGCGCGGTGCGAGTCGGGTCCGTGTGAGTCGGTCGTAGCGTGTTGAAGCCGCGTACGAGTCGGTCGGCGATTTCGCGGGCGCTTGCATCGTACTCGCTCGGCCGGACCCGCGTACGATTCGGTCGGGAAACAGGGCTCCGAATCGGATCCGGTAAAGCCGAATCCGATTCGGAGCCCTACCGGCCGAGATCGGAATCGGCCCCTATGTGTCCAGCATCTTCTCTGACTTAATACTTACTGGAGTGGGAATAGTAATTTTATATGTTTAGTGTCCAGCATCTTCTCTGACTTAATACTGACTGGAGTGGGAATAGTAAATTGATATTTTTAGTGTCCAGCATCTTCCCTGAGTTAATACTGACTGGAGTGGGAATAGTAATTTTATATGTTTAGTGTCCAGCATCTTCCCTGACTTAATACTGAATGGAGTGTGAATAGTAATTTTATATGTTTAGTGTCCAGCATCTTCCCTGACTTAATACTGAATGGAGTGGGAATAGTAATTTTTATGTGTTTAATGGCCAGCACCTTCCCAGACTTAATACTGACTGGAGTGGGAATAGCAATTTATATATGTTTAATGTCCAGCAACTTCCCTGAGTTAATATTTACTGGAGTGGGAATAGTAATTTATATATGTTTAATGTCCAGCACCTTCCCTGAGTTAATACTGACTGGAGTGGGAATAGTTATTTATATATGTTTAATGTCCAGCACCTTCCCTGACTTAATACTGACTGGAGTGGGAATAGTAATTTTATATGTTTAGTGTCCAGCATCTTCTCTGAGTTAATACTGACTGGAGTGGGAATAGTAATTTATACATGTTTAATGTCCAGCACCTTCCTTGACTTAATTTTGACTGCAGTGGGAATAGTAATTTTATGTTTAGTGTCCAGCATGTTCCCTGAGTTAATACTGACTGGAGTGGGAATAGTAATTTTATATGTTTAGTGTCCAGCATATTCCCTGAGTTAATACTGACTGGAGTGGGAATAGTAATTTATATATGTTTAATGTCCAGCACCTTCACTGACTTCATTTTTAGTGGAGTGGGAATAGTAATTTTATATGTTTAGTGTCCAGCATCTTCTCTGACTTAATACTGACTGGAGTGGGAATAGTAAATTTATATTTTTAGTGTCCAGCATCTTCCCTGAGTTAATACTGACTGGAGTGGGAATAGTAATTTTATATGTTTAGTGTCCAGCATCTTCCCTGACTTAATACTGAATGGAGTGTGAATAGTAATTTTATATGTTTAGTGTCCAGCATCTTCCCTGACTTAATACTGAATGGAGTGGGAATAGTAATTTTTATGTGTTTAATGTCCAGCACCTTCCCAGACTTAATACTGACTGGAGTGGGAATAGTAATGTATATATGTTTAATGTTCAGCAACTTCCCTGAGTTAATATTTACTGGAGTGGGAATAGTAATTTATATATGTTTAATGTCCAGCACCTTCCCTGAGTTAATACTGACTGGAGTGGGAATAGTTATTTATATATGTTTAATGTCCAGCACCTTCCCTGACTTTATTTTGACTGCAGTGGGGATAGTAATTTTATATGTTTAGGGGCCGATTCCGATTCGGGCCGGAAATCTCTCCGACCGAGCCGGACCCGGAGAGATTTCCGACCGATCGGACTCGTGCAGCCCGACCGAACGAGTACGATGCGCACGTATGCCATCGGACTCGATTCGGTCGGACTCCCATTGAAGTCAATGGGAGCATGTCGTACAACGCGTACGCGGGCTCCCATTGACTCAATGGGTGCGAGGCGGACAAGGGCGCCCCTACAGCGTGTATGCAGCGAAGCGACTCGCGCCGTACACGTACAGGTAGGGGGACCCATGGGTCCCCCCTGTGTGCGACTCGCGCGGCTACACGTACAGGGGGGTCCGACACGGACCCCCAAAGTACGGCTCCGACTGCTCTTTCGAGCCGGAGTGCGCGGCTCGGTCGCACTGCTCGCGGCGCGCATCGTACTTACCCGGCCGGGGAACGTCTCCATTGCGCGGTGCGAGTCGGGTCCGTGTGAGTCGGTCGGAGCGTGTTGAAGCCGCGTACGAGTCGGTCGGCGATTTCGCGGGCGCTTGCATCGTACTCGCTCGGCCGGACCCGCGTACGATTCGGTCGGGAAACAGGGCTCCGAATCGGATCCGGTAAAGCCGAATCCGATTCGGAGCCCTACCGGCCGAGATCGGAATCGGCCCCTATGTGTCCAGCATCTTCTCTGACTTAATACTTACTGGAGTGGGAATAGTAATTTTATATGTTTAGTGTCCAGCATCTTCTCTGACTTAATACTGACTGGAGTGGGAATAGTAAATTGATATTTTTAGTGTCCAGCATCTTCCCTGAGTTAATACTGACTGGAGTGGGAATAGTAATTTTATATGTTTAGTGTCCAGCATCTTCCCTGACTTAATACTGAATGGAGTGTGAATAGTAATTTTATATGTTTAGTGTCCAGCATCTTCCCTGACTTAATACTGAATGGAGTGGGAATAGTAATTTTTATGTGTTTAATGGCCAGCACCTTCCCAGACTTAATACTGACTGGAGTGGGAATAGTAATTTATATATGTTTAATGTCCAGCAACTTCCCTGAGTTAATATTTACTGGAGTGGGAATAGTAATTTATATATGTTTAATGTCCAGCACCTTCCCTGAGTTAATACTGACTGGAGTGGGAATAGTTATTTATATATGTTTAATGTCCAGCACCTTCCCTGACTTAATACTGACTGGAGTGGGAATAGTAATTTTATATGTTTAGTGTCCAGCATCTTCTCTGAGTTAATACTGACTGGAGTGGGAATAGTAATTTATACATGTTTAATGTCCAGCACCTTCCTTGACTTAATTTTGACTGCAGTGGGAATAGTAATTTTATGTTTAGTGTCCAGCATGTTCCCTGAGTTAATACTGACTGGAGTGGGAATAGTAATTTTATATGTTTAGTGTCCAGCATATTCCCTGAGTTAATACTGACTGGAGTGGGAATAGTAATTTATATATGTTTAATGTCCAGCACCTTCACTGACTTCATTTTTAGTGGAGTGGGAATAGTAATTTTATATGTTTAGTGTCCAGCATCTTCTCTGACTTAATACTGACTGGAGTGGGAATAGTAAATTTATATTTTTAGTGTCCAGCATCTTCCCTGAGTTAATACTGACTGGAGTGGGAATAGTAATTTTATATGTTTAGTGTCCAGCATCTTCCCTGACTTAATACTGAATGGAGTGTGAATAGTAATTTTATATGTTTAGTGTCCAGCATCTTCCCTGACTTAATACTGAATGGAGTGGGAATAGTAATTTTTATGTGTTTAATGTCCAGCACCTTCCCAGACTTAATACTGACTGGAGTGGGAATAGTAATGTATATATGTTTAATGTTCAGCAACTTCCCTGAGTTAATATTTACTGGAGTGGGAATAGTAATTTATATATGTTTAATGTCCAGCACCTTCCCTGAGTTAATACTGACTGGAGTGGGAATAGTTATTTATATATGTTTAATGTCCAGCACCTTCCCTGACTTTATTTTGACTGCAGTGGGGATAGTAATTTTATATGTTTAGGGGCCGATTCCGATTCGGGCCGGAAATCTCTCCGACCGAGCCGGACCCGGAGAGATTTCCGACCGATCGGACTCGTGCAGCCCGACCGAACGAGTACGATGCGCACGTATGCCATCGGACTCGATTCGGTCGGACTCCCATTGAAGTCAATGGGAGCATGTCGTACAACGCGTACGCGGGCTCCCATTGACTCAATGGGTGCGAGGCGGACAAGGGCGCCCCCTACAGCGTGTATGCAGCGAAGCGACTCGCGCCGTACACGTACAGGTAGGGGGGACCCATGGGTCCCCCTGTGTGCGACTCGCGCGGCTACACGTACAGGGGGTCCGACACGGACCCCCAAAGTACGGCTCCGACTGCTCTTTCGAGCCGGAGTGCGCGGCTCGGTCGCACTGCTCGCGGCGCGCATCGTACTTACCCGGCCGGGGAACGTCTCCATTGCGCGGTGCGAGTCGGGTCCGTGTGAGTCGGTCGGAGCGTGTTGAAGCCGCGTACGAGTCGGTCGGCGATTTCGCGGGCGCTTGCATCGTACTCGCTCGGCCGGACCCGCGTACGATTCGGTCGGGAAACAGGGCTCCGAATCGGATCCGGTAAAGCCGAATCCGATTCGGAGCCCTACCGGCCGAGATCGGAATCGGCCCCTATGTGTCCAGCATCTTCTCTGACTTAATACTTACTGGAGTGGGAATAGTAATTTTATATGTTTAGTGTCCAGCATCTTCTCTGACTTAATACTGACTGGAGTGGGAATAGTAAATTGATATTTTTAGTGTCCAGCATCTTCCCTGAGTTAATACTGACTGGAGTGGGAATAGTAATTTTATATGTTTAGTGTCCAGCATCTTCCCTGACTTAATACTGAATGGAGTGTGAATAGTAATTTTATATGTTTAGTGTCCAGCATCTTCCCTGACTTAATACTGAATGGAGTGGGAATAGTAATTTTTATGTGTTTAATGGCCAGCACCTTCCCAGACTTAATACTGACTGGAGTGGGAATAGTAATTTATATATGTTTAATGTCCAGCAACTTCCCTGAGTTAATATTTACTGGAGTGGGAATAGTAATTTATATATGTTTAATGTCCAGCACCTTCCCTGAGTTAATACTGACTGGAGTGGGAATAGTTATTTATATATGTTTAATGTCCAGCACCTTCCCTGACTTAATACTGACTGGAGTGGGAATAGTAATTTTATATGTTTAGTGTCCAGCATCTTCTCTGAGTTAATACTGACTGGAGTGGGAATAGTAATTTATACATGTTTAATGTCCAGCACCTTCCTTGACTTAATTTTGACTGCAGTGGGAATAGTAATTTTATGTTTAGTGTCCAGCATGTTCCCTGAGTTAATACTGACTGGAGTGGGAATAGTAATTTATATATGTTTAATGTCCAGCACCTTCCCTGAGTTAATATTTACTGGAGTGGGAATAGTAATTTATATATGTTTAATGTCCAGCACCTTCACTGACTTCATTTTTAGTGGAGTGGGAATAGTAATTTTATATGTTTAGTGTCCAGCATCTTCTCTGACTTAATACTGACTGGAGTGGGAATAGTAAATTTATATTTTTAGTGTCCAGCATCTTCCCTGAGTTAATACTGACTGGAGTGGGAATAGTAATTTTATATGTTTAGTGTCCAGCATCTTCCCTGACTTAATACTGAATGGAGTGTGAATAGTAATTTTATATGTTTAGTGTCCAGCATCTTCCCTGACTTAATACTGAATGGAGTGGGAATAGTAATTTTTATGTGTTTAATGTCCAGCACCTTCCCAGACTTAATACTGACTGGAGTGGGAATAGTAATTTTTATATGTTTAATGTCCAGCAACTTCCCTGAGTTAATATTTACTGGAGTGGGAATAGTAATTTATATATGTTTAATGTCCAGCACCTTCCCTGACTTTATTTTGACTGCAGTGGGGATAGTAATTTTATATGTTTAGGGGCCGATTCCGATTCGGGCCGGAAATCTCTCCGACCGAGCCGGACCCGGAGAGATTTCCGACCGAATCGGACCCGTGCAGCCCGACCGAACGAGTACGATGCGCACGTATGCCATCGGACTCGATTCGGTCGGACTCCCATTGAAGTCAATGGGAGCCTGTCGTACAACGCGTACGCGGGCTCCCATTGACTCAATGGGTGCGAGGCGGACAAGGGCGCCCCCTACAGCGTGTATGCAGCGAAGCGACTCGCGCCGTACACGTACAGGTAGGGGGGACCCATGGGTCCCCCCCTGTGTGCGACTCGCGCGGCTACGCGTACAGGGGGGTCCGACACGGACCCCCAAAGTACGGCTCCGACTGCTCTTTCGAGCCGGAGTGCGCGGCTCGGTCGCACTGCTCGCGGCGCGCATTGTACTTACCCGGCCGGGGAACGTCTCCATTGCGCGGTGCGAGTCGGGTCCGTGTGAGTCGGTCGGAGCGTGTTGAAGCCGCGTACGAGTCGGTCGGCGATTTCGCGGGCGCTTGCATCGTACTCGCTCGGCCGGACCCGCGTACGATTCGGTGGGGAAACAGGGCTCCAAATCGGATCCGGTAAAGCCGAATCCGATTCGGAGCCCCACCGGCCGAGATCGGAATCGGCCCCTATGTGTCCAGCATCTTCTCTGACTTAATACTTACTGGAGTGGGAATAGTAATTTTATATGTTTAGTGTCCAGCATCTTCTCTGACTTAATACTGACTGGAGTGGGAATAGTAAATTGATATTTTTAGTGTCCAGCATCTTCCCTGAGTTAATACTGACTGGAGTGGGAATAGTAATTTTATATGTTTAGTGTCCAGCATCTTCCCTGACTTAATACTGAATGGAGTGTGAATAGTAATTTTATATGTTTAGTGTCCAGCATCTTCCCTGACTTAATACTGAATGGAGTGGGAATAGTAATTTTTATGTGTTTAATGGCCAGCACCTTCCCAGACTTAATACTGACTGGAGTGGGAATAGTAATTTATATATGTTTAATGTCCAGCAACTTCCCTGAGTTAATTTTTACTGGAGTGGGAATAGTAATTTATATATGTTTAATGTCCAGCACCTTCCCTGAGTTAATACTGACTGGAGTGGGAATAGTTATTTATATATGTTTAATGTCCAGCACCTTCCCTGACTTAATACTGACTGGAGTGGGAATAGTAATTTTATATGTTTAGTGTCCAGCATCTTCTCTGAGTTAATACTGACTGGAGTGGGAATAGTAATTTATACATGTTTAATGTCCAGCACCTTCCTTGACTTAATTTTGACTGCAGTGGGAATAGTAATTTTATGTTTAGTGTCCAGCATGTTCCTTGAGTTAATACTGACTGGAGTGGGAATAGTAATTTTATATGTTTAGGGGTCGATTCCGATTCGGGCCGGAAAAAGCACCGACCGACTCGGATCCGGAAAAAATACCGACCGACACGCCAAGTACGATGCAAGGCGCGAAAAATCCGACCGACACGTACCAAAACCAAGTCGACCGACTGAGCCGCACGGAAAACAGCAATCCGGCCGGAAAAACACGCGAATCCAACCGACCGACACGCACCCGGAACAAATCCGACCGAAACGTACACGCTAACTCCAAACCGCAAAGTACGATGCAAGGCGCGAAAACCACGAGCGAGTCGGACGGAGGACAAGCCGTACGACCGACACGCATACAAAACCGAGCCGAAGCAACACAATACACCGCGACCGACGCGTACGCAGCATAGAAAACTGCACAAACACAGCGTGAACGAAACGGAGAACACCGTACGAGACCAATGCAGGGTCCGACTCGGTCACAAGAACGTTTCCAACATACACAAACAACACAAAGGAAAAATCACCCAAAAAAGGCCAAACAAGCAATTACCAAGCCAATAAATACTGGGGGTGGGGACAGAGAACAAAGACACACCCACAACTCCACCTATATAAAGGACACAAATCACTACCATGAGCCTTTGCAAATGCCATTCCACTGCCAGCACCCAAGAGAAAGCAACGACACACCCACAGCTCATCCCTCATACAAGCCACACACCATCAGCACACCAACAAATACCTACCTCACATACACCCAGCAAAACACACACTCACACACCCTCACCTGCACACCAACACACACATCACTCACCATCACCACCCATCACCATGCCCCCCAAGAAGAATCACAAGTTCCTAGATTGTGAATTGGAAGTCCTGGTAGACGAGATCCTCAGGGTAGAGCCATAGCTGTTTGGCACATTGGTCCAACAGACCCCCATGTCGCAGAAAACCAAGATGTGGGAGAGGATCATCAACAGGGTGAACGCCCAATCACCATGTCGGCGCACAAAGACCGACATCCAGAACAGGTGGTATGACGTGCGCAGGAGGGTACGGAAACTGCTGAAGCAAGACTACATCAACAGCCAACACACCGGCAGTGGCCCTCCTGCCAAGCCAATATACCTCAGGCCCTGGGAGGAGAAGGTGCGGGCCATCCTTCCGCCAGTGAGCATATATGGACTAGAGGACATCCCAGAGCCTGGTGAGTACACAACAAATGTACAAATATACTGCCACAAAACACACACACATCACTGTCAAGGGGAGAGTCAAACCATGCACTCATAGCAATCACACAGCAACCAGAACAGAATCATCCCAAAATGTGTATGTCAGTCAGAGAAACACAACACATGCCATCAAAAAAGTCACATCCAACTGTGCCAACACATGTACAAACACAACCACAACTACAGCTAGGCAGTGGCACAAATTGAACTAACAAACACATAAACACATGTAGCCACCACAACAACACCAACACACAGTGAAGACCACTCAAAGGAAGGAATTCTGTGTATGCTGGCCAAGTCAGTGTAGCCAATAGCATCATGGGAGTCGCAGTCACACATATTGCCCCCCTCACAACTGTCCCATCAACACCACCCTGAACCATGCTCACATCACAGGGAGTGGAGAAGGACTCACAAGATGGCTGACACTGGCTACTGCTGTGGGGAGCACAAGGCCCTGCTGCCAACTGTGCACCAACAAACAGCAGGACACCACTGACTGACATCCTGAGAGACAACTTCCACTCCCTGCAATGCAAGCACGTTCCATGGTGGGATATCTGGCTGGCTGGGTGGGAAGGGGGACTTGCAGCACTGACTATAGTCACCAGCACCTCCCCTCACACCCCCCAACACAAACTCCACAGTACCCACCTGGTAGAATGCAATGCCCTCCATCCTAACACAAGATCCCACAAAGCACCACCACCCTGGGTTATGTTGTGTGAAGCACAGGGACACTCTTGGGACTCTTAGCCAAACAACTGCCAGGACAACACTCCCAGCCATCCTGTCAGCACAGCCAGCCCACCCCACAGGGAAGCAGAGTCAAAAGGAAGGAAGCATGGGCATGCTGGGAAGGGGGTGGAGGCAATAGCATGATGGGAGTCGTAGTCACAGACATTGCTCAGCCTCACAACTGGCCCATCAACACCACCCTTAACCATGCTCACATCACAGGGAGTGGAGAAGAACTCACAAGATGGCTGACACTGGCTACTGCTGTGGGGAGCACAAGGCCCTGCTGCCAACTGTGCACCAACAAACAGCAGGACACCACTGACTGACATCCTGAGAGACAACTTCCACTCCCTGCAATGCAAGCACGTTCCATGGTGGGATATCTGGCTGGCTGGGTGGGAAGGGGGACTTGCAGCACTGACTATAGTCACCAGCACCTCCCCTCACACCTCCCCCAACACAAACTCCACAGTACCCACCTGGTAGAATGCAATGCCCTCCATCCTAACACAAGATCCCACAAAGCACCACCACCCTGGGTTATGTTGTGTGAAGCACAGGGACACTCTTGGGACTCTTAGCCAAACAACTGCCAGGACAACACTCCCAGCCATCCTGTCAGCACAGCCAGCCCACCTCACAGGGAAGCAGAGTCAAAAGGAAGGAAGCATGGGCATGCTGGGAAGGGGGGTGGAGGCAATAGCATGATGGGAGTCGTAGTCACAGACATTGCTCAGCCTCACAACTGGCCCATCAACACCACCCTGAACCATGCTCACATCACAGGGAGTGGAGAAGGACTCACAAGATGGCTGACACTGGCTACTGCTGTGGGGAGCACAAGGCCCTGCTGCCAACTGTGCACCAACAAACAGCAGGACACCACTGACTGACATCCTGAGAGACAACTTCCACTCCCTGCAATGCAAGCACGTTCCATGGTGGGATATCTGGCTAGCTGGGTGGGAAGGGGGACTTGCAGCACTGACCATAGTCACCAGCACCTCCCCTCACACCCCCCAACACAAACTCCACAGTACCCACCTGGTAGAATGCAATGCCCTCCATCCTAACACAAGATCCCACAAAGCACCACCACCCTGGGTTATGTTGTGTGAAGCACAGGGACACTCTTGGGACTCTTAGCCAAACAACTGCCAGGACAACACTCCCAGCCATCCTGTCAGCACAGCCAGCCCAACCCACAGGGAAGCAGAGTCAAAAGGAAGGAAGCATGGGCATGCTGGGAAGGGGGGAGGAGGCAATAGCATGATGGGAGTCGTAGTCACAGCCCTACATCCCCCACCACATGGCCCAGCAAGCTCACACTCACGCATGCACATCCCACAGAGAGTGGAAAGGCCCATCAAAGATGTCTGACACTGTTGCTGTGTCGTGGGGAGCACAAGGGCATGCTGGGTAGTGCACACCAACCAACAGCAGGACACCACTGTCAGCCATCTTGCCATTGCCCTCACACCCACACACACTGAACTCCACACAAAAGCAAGTAAGTATGGGAATGCTGGTAAGTGGGGTGGAGGCAATGGCATGATGGGAGTCGTAGTCACAGACATAGCTCACCCCCACAACTGTCCCATCAACACCACCCTGAACCATGCTCACATCACAGGGAGTGGAGAAGGACTCACAAGATGGCTGACACTGGCTACTGCTGTGGGGAGCACAAGGCCCTGCTGCCAACTGTGCACCAACAAACAGCAGGACACCACTGACTGACATCCTGAGAGACAACTTACACTCCCTGCAACGCAAGCACGTTCCATGGTGGGATAACTGACTGGCTGGGTGGGTGGGAAGGAGGTCCGGCTGTCAACCAAACACAAGCAATGCAGACCATGTTCACACCCCAGAAAATACATAGAAATGCCCAAATAATGCAGGACAATGTGCCACACCAATATCAACCCCTGACTGTGACGACTTAGGACAATGCAATGTACAGGCCCGCACCCAGAGGCACAGTCACAACTGTCATGTGTGTCAACCATTGATGCCTGCAGAAACATGACATACATTGTTTGTGTCTCCCAAAAACAGGTGATGATGGGGACACAGCAGCAGACGCTGAGGAGTCCCAGTCCCAGGCTCAAGAGGATGCCGAGCTCACTGGCGTCGTACAGCCTCTGTCCTCCTCGGACGATGAAGAACAACCTGGCACATCCGGTGCAAGTCAACATGCAGCACCAGCAGGACCACCAGCTGCAGCACCAGCAGGACCACCAGCTGCACCCCCTGCACCCACCCCTACAACGACTGTCACCACGAATACCATCCCTGCCGACATGGACAGAATAAGGAGCAACACCAGCACAGTGACCCTGGACCAACCTGGGTCCATGGACACCACCACCACCACCAACCCCCAAGGTGGACCAGGGTTATCTGTGCGTGCCACTGCACACACTGCACATGTCAGCAGGGGTGGTGGGAGGGGTGGGAGACAGAGGTCGCTGCTTGCAGACGTTGCTGGTGTGCATGACGACCCACAACTGGTACGCATAGCTGATGCGTACCAGTCCAGCACCGGAGACCTCAGCCAGGTAGTGGGGCTCCTCAGAGACATTAAACAGCAGCAGGCTGCCCATCATGCCCGCTTGGACTCCCACATGTCCCACGTGGAGTCACACATGTCCCGTGTGGACTCACACATGTCCCGCGTGGAGTCCAAGTGGGATGCACTGCATGAGATGACGGCGGTGCACAGGGACATTTTACAATGCCTCCGCCAGATGAACAGCAACCAGTCCACACCTCCCTGTGTGCCAACAACATCTGGTGCCGAACAAACTGCAACTGCCACAGGGAGGGAGGAGGACTCTGGCGGAGAGTCCCCTGCACCGCAGCAGCCTGCACTTGAGGGCCCCCCCCAAGAAGAGGGGTCGTCCGAGGAGGGAAAAGTGAGAGGCCGATGGCCAAGCGCAACTCCCAGGAAGCCTGAACCTGTTCTGGATGTTCGCCTTTGTGCACAGACTGTTCACCCTGTTGACGGCAACACTACTCCCACACATTGCATGGGGAGTACAAGTTGGACCAATGTGTCAGACAACTGTGGCCCCGATACTGGGGATCCTGTCTACCCGGACTTTCAATTCACCTAGGAACTTGGGATTGCAAGATTCATGTACAGCACAACCCATCCTATGCACTATTAACACAAATGTATCACAATAAACACACTAATACACCATACTTGCCTCTGTCGTGATTCCAACGTGGGTGCTGTTATGGGGATGATGAACTGCAAAATTACACTGTGTATGCGAACTGCAACAGCAAGGACAACACAGGCATGTGAGTACAGGCAACGTGACACACATGAGGGAGACACACCACCAGGGCTACACGACACATACACACCTAGGCCATCTGACTCATTGCCTACACTGATGTTGCCAGGGAAGACGGTGCAATGCACAGACACCACACCCATTCCCAGTTGTAGTCAAGTAGCCCACAGGTGCAGTAAGCAAATGGCAGTCAAATGTGTGACCACAGACAACGCACATCACAAAGTGAAGCACAGGTTTATTACACAGTTGCAACATGCCGTAACCACTACAGATGCAAGGTAACCCCACCTGGTAGCGGGCACACAGTCAACAACTGTAGACGGAAGGAAGTCCATGGGTGTGGCGCACATCACCTGTAGGGACACAACAGCTACCAGCCTGGATGAGCAATCATGTCGTCGGTGGACACAGTTGACCAAACAAATCTGAAAGTACCCTGTGAAGGACAGAAATGACACACAGTCAAAAGCAATGGAGTACAGGACAGAACAGCAAAACTCATGCACAATACATGTTACAAGATACCCACCCAGAACCAAGTTAGCATGTCAACACTGTTGGGGAGTACAGCCCACCTGTCACCACACATCGCAACACACATCCAGTCAAGTAGCCCATGGACACACTCCAACAGCACCAGAGCACCACCCACACATCATGCCAACTCACATCATTGACATGACACCTCAGGATACTCACATTCAGCTAAAGAAGTTGGTGATGAGCTGTGTGCGGACATCACCATCATCATCATCATCATCGTCACTGGCATCGTGGTCCAGGCCAGGATCCTCCACAGGTGGCGGATGTTGGTCATTGTCATCCTGGATGAGAGGCAACTCCTTCCGCACTGCCAGGTTGTGGAGCATGCAGCAGACGATGATAATCTTGCACACTTTCGCAGGGGCATATGGGAGGGACCCTCCGGTCTTGTCCAGGCAGCGGAAGCGGCTCTTCAGGAGACCAAAGGTCCGCTCAATCACTCTCCTGGTCCGACCATGTGCCTCATTGTAGCGCATCTGGGCAGGTGTCACAGGGTTCCTGAGGGGTGTCAGCAACCACGGCATGTTGGGGTATCCCGAGTCACCTATGGACAGACAAGTGCACATTAGCTGACTTGGAAAAGTGGGCGGAATACTACAGATCAGATCACACACAATGGCACAAAGTCAGTACACACCGACAAGCCAGGCACGCTGGTTCTGCATCTGTGCCATCATCCTGGGGATGCGACTACTCCTCATCACAAAGGCATCGTGTGCTGAACCAGGGAAACGGGCACACACGTGTGTGATGGTCATGTCTGCAAGACACACCACCAGTGCATTGACCGAGTGGTAGTGCTTGCGGTTCCTGTAGGCCTGCTCCTGGGCCTGTGGTGGTACCAAAGCCACATGTGTCCCATCAATGGAGCCAATGACATGCGGCATCCTCCCCAGGGCATAAAAGTCACTCTTCACGTCAGTGAGTCGTCGCAGTCTAGGGAAATAGATGTACCGGTTCAGGAAGAGCAACATTGCCGCCAAAACATCGCGGAGCACACGGCTGAACATGGTCTGTGACATCCCACCAGCAGTCGCCACAGTATGTTGGAAGGTACCAGTGGCAAAGAAGTGTAGGGCTGCCATCACCTTCACCTTGGGGGTCAGCGCTGTAGGATACGGCCGGCCAGGCTGCAAATGTGGGGACAACTGCACTGCCAAATCCTCAATCAGCTGCCTGGTGAAGCGGTACCGTCGGATGCTGTCCCGTTCCACCATCGTTGCCAGGTCTGGGAATGGCCGATGGACAGCAGGAGCCCTGCAGTGCAGAGGAGAAGTAAGCAAGATTGTCAGTCACCCCACATATGCGGCATTGAACACACTCAAGATCCCAACATACATCATTATGAGGCACAACTACATGAAGTGTGCAGTACCGGAAGGACATGTATGGTACATACATGGCCAACATCTGTCAACACGGTCCTACAGGTGGCATCAATTTGTCCCAGGTTGGCCCATTGGATATCATGAGGCCGTGTCACAGTTCCCATCTCCTGCTGCCGTGTCACAATAACCCCCCACAGTGACATGTGAGGACAGATGTGCCCCAGGCACCACAGCTCAACGACAGGTACATTCCCAGGGACCCTGTAATGCCACATGGACACTGGCATTACATGGAGTATCATGTATACACCACAGCAAAACAACCTTGACCCCCACAGGTAGTGGCCCCACTTGCCACGGCAGGACAGACATGGACGTCTGTGACACACACGCACAACATCAGAGTCCATGCACACACAACGTGGATGTGGAGACTGTCTCCCATTGTGCACATGAAATCAGAGACATTGTAAACACTACATGCACAAAGACTGTGGAGGACCATCACTATTGTGCCACTGGGACACCCTGGCTCAAACATACCGTCCCACATGGGACTCACGGGGTATGTGACATGACATACACATACACCACTGTGAAATGTGACCATGGCACATGCACAGATATGAACAGTTGCACATCACAGTGGTCACGTACACGTAACACCCAGGATCCTGTCCCCATGAACACGTGCACAGCCTGGGGGTGGCTGCCCACAGGTGACACCCACAGGACAACATGTACACCAACATACACACAATAGGAAATGCAGCCTTACATGCCTTATGATAAGGTTTGGACAGGCTGTCGTGATGTAGGTGTGCCCCTCACTCCCTGGGAGCTATCTGTGGCTGGCATATGTCCATCTGAGACAGGCATGCTGACATATGCCAGTCACATGTACAGTGATGCGTTGAACAGCAATGGACCGATCGGTGCCTCCGGCCGGCCCATTGCTTTCAATGTGTGCGGGTACGCGTTGTACCCCTGTGCGCGTTGAACTGCAATGGACCGATCGGTGCCTCCGGCCGGCCCATTGCTTTCAATGTGTGCGGGTACGCGTTGTACCCCTGTGCGCGTTGAACTGCAATGGACCGATCGGAGCCTCCGGCCGGCCCATTGCTTTCAATGTGTGCGGGTACGCGTTGTACCCCTGTGCGCGTTGAACTGCAATGGACCGATCGGTGCCTCCGGCCGGCCCATTGCTTTCAATGTGTGCGGGTACGCGTTGTACCCCTGTGCGCGTTGAACTGCAATGGACCGATCGGTGCCTCCGGCCGGCCCATTGCTTTCAATGTGTGCGGGTACGCGTTGTACCCCTGTGCGCGTTGAACTGCAATGGACCGATCGGTGCCTCCGGCCGGCCCATTGCTTTCAATGTGTGCGGGTACGCGTTGTACCCCTGTGCGCGTTGAACTGCAATGGACCGATCGGTGCCTCCGGCCGGCCCATTGCTTTCAATGTGTGCGGGTACGCGTTGAACCCCTGTGCGCGTTGAACTGCAATGGACCGATCGGTGCCTCCGGCCGGCCCATTGCTTTCAATGTGTGCGGGTACGCGTTGTACCCCTGTGCGCGTTGAACCGCAATGGACCGATCGGTGCCTCCGGCCGGCCCATTGCTTTCAATGTGTGCGGGTACGCGTTGTACCCCTGTGCTCGTTGAACTGCAATGGACCGATCGGTGCCTCCGGCCGGCCCATTGCTTTCAATGTGTGCGGGTACGCGTTGTACCCCTGTGCGCGTTGAACTGCAATGGACCGATCGGTGCCTCCGGCCGGCCCATTGCTTTCAATGTGTGCGGGTACGCGTTGTACCCCTGTGCGCGTTGTACCGCAATGGACCGATCGGTGCGCACCCATTGACAATGGGCTTGCCTGGCAACGGACGCGTTTTCGAATTTCGAACGAGTCGGTTGCTGGAAAATCAGTTGGTCACCCACAACAATGTTGCAAAATCATGTATGTCATGAAGTTGAAGATTTGAAGGATGCTGTGGGCGTGTTTTGGTGCTGCTATTCCATG
This sequence comes from Calotriton arnoldi, assembly GCA_963921515.1. NCBI lineage: Eukaryota > Metazoa > Chordata > Amphibia > Caudata > Salamandridae > Calotriton > Calotriton arnoldi. The sequence goes on from CAWUFW010025779.1 coordinate 22,781, forward strand.
GATTGGCCAGATTCAGAAGATGCAAACGACTTGGACCTATCACTTTGGACACAAGGGACAGTATCTGCCTCTCCAGCACATATATATTGCTGGCTGTTCCCCTGAGAGCCCACTTGCCTGCACTACATGCTCCAAGACGACATCTGCCACTGCACTGCTGCTGTCTCTGCCCCTCTGGACCCTGCAATGGCACGTACTGTGGAGAGAGCCCCAGCCTTCAGCCTTGAAGAGAACCAGGCCCTGCTGGACAGCCTACTTCCACAGTACAGCAAGCTGTATGGGACACCAGGGGAGCAGGTGAGTGTTCTGTGCACTGCCTTTCTGAATGTGCATTTTGTCTGACTAGCAAGGCTGAGAGTCTGCACGCCACTGGCTAGCAGGCTCACTGAGTAGTTGTCACCCCCATAGTGTGTAGTGACTTGCACTGGACAGGTATGGTGCAGTGACAGTGCATTTGAACATGGTTTTACTTCCCATGCAATGATACCATGTAGTGACGTCTGGCAAACTGTCCATGGTCAGCTTTGCACTGCCTGTGTACATCATGTGCCCCTGTGATTGAGACATGTATATACGACTGTGTCATGCACGGATATGTTGCATGTGTGGTAATGGCCTTTTCACTTTGTCATCCTGACAGGTTAATGCCCATCGGAAGCAGGAACTCTGGAAGGACATCGTCCGGGCTGTCCGGTCCGTGGGGGTCTACAAGCGCCGGATCCGCAACTGCCAGAAGAGGTGGCAGGACCTTCGGGGCTGGACCCGGAGGATTGCACGGGTCCAGCTGAAGCTGTCGCCTCCTCGCAGGAGGGGCGGAACACGGACCCTGACCCCCACATGCTCCAGATCCTGGCGGTGGTCTTTCCAGACCTGGATGGGCAGCTGAAGGCCAGACAGCAGCAAGGAGGGGGTGAGTCAAAGACTGCACTGTGAACTCTGTATTACATGCTTTGTGCCCTCCTCTGGCCTGGTTCAACTGCCACAGTGCAGCAGTCATGTTGTCCAGGAGCCATGTCCCTCTATTGTGCACTGCCCACTGCTCATCTGATACCCAGGTGTGGCCCTTACAGTCAGGGAATTGTGTCACTTGGGACTGTGTCCTTGCAGTTTGCTTCACTAAAGGTGGGGGACAGCATCTGTTTCCCTGACTCTGTTGTGGGCATCATGGGTGGGTCCATTGTTCACACAACGCCTGGTTTTGGACATGTGATCTGCGTGTTGCTTTGATATGCGGTCCACTTGCTGAGCTGAGCCACCACATGTGCCTGGGGTATGTGGCACACGCCCATGCAGCGGGTGGGAACAATGTTTGGGCCCCAGGAGTGTGCAGATTACGTGTGTCACACATACATAGCCAGCTATCCACTGTCCAGGGCACATCCCTCATTCATGTGGAGCAGGACAGTCATGCCTACTCCAGGCCATGCAATGCACTCTGTACTCCCACTCCCGTGTATCAGCTGACACATTGTGCACAGTGATTTGACCCCTCCGGTGTCTGCCTCTGTGTCAGTGTGCTGTGGATTAGTTGCCAGGACTGCTGTGGTGTTTCTTGGTAGGGGCTCAGCATGCCCCTGGAGATGTGACCATAGGAGACGATACTTGTGTGTCACATAGGTGTTTGATCAGCTGCCCGTGCAGACTGGGGTATGCGAATGTGATGTTCAGGCAGCTGTTCCCCATTCACAGCAAATTGTGAGGGGCTCAGGTTCAGAGGGTAGTGTCACAGGTCTCCCATATGTCCAATAGGTGTGACCTGGACAGATGAGGGTTGAGATGATGTGTTGTGTGGGGGATGTACATGTGCACTTGTGCAGCTCCAGGACTTGCATTCCCCATGACCTACTATTGTGACACAGTGCATAGTGTTGTTGTCTGGCTGCCAAGTCATACATCACTGAGACAGTGATGTATGACTTAACAGTCATGCCTCTGCCATGGCATGTGTCAACTTATTTGTGGTCCTGCAGGGGAGTGACATGTGCTACATGCACACCATAGTGGCGCTGGCTATCAGGACATGGGTGCATCATGGTGTCTGTCGCTGGTATGCATCACATGCATTTCCTATTTGACTCTGGGCATCCCTTTCATCCGGAAACCTGTACTGACTCAGTGGCAAGAGCTGTGATGTGTCCACACCGTGTCCTCTGCACTGTCCAACTACTGTGTACTTGGTGCATGTGTCCACACTGGGGTGTTGCAATCCAACAGACACCAGACAGATGGGTGCAAGGCCATGTGGGATGTGAGTGCCATGCTTGGCATCAGACTGACAATTGGCTTCTCCTGTTCAGTTAGGGCACTTTTAGCAATGTACAACTAATGATGCCAGGGCTTGCTCTGTGATGTGCTGTGCTCACAGTGGTGTGTGCGTTTGGTGCAGGTGACTGATGTCTGTCTGTTTCCCCATTGTTTGCAGATACATCCACGGCCACGGAAGGGGACAGCTCCACGGACCAGGAGGAGCCAGAGAGCCAGACTGGGTCAGCAGCCGAGGAGTGGTCGGAGGGACCCAGTGGCACGGAGGGCGAGGGGAGCCACACCGAGGAGTCCTCAGCACCATCCACCTCAGCTGAGGACCAGAGCAACTCGGAGGATGACTCCCTTGTGGAGGCGGGTGTCAGCAGCCACCACACCCCAGCTAGTGTTGCTGTCCCCGCCACCACCAGCACCACCACCGCCCTCCCATCGGCTCCCATTCCCCAGGTCCGTGGAGGCTCCCATGTTCGGGAGCGTGTCTCCTTTGGCCCAGGCACCGCACCCCCTGCCCCTGTGTCCCCTGCTGCCCTGAGTGAGGAGTCTGTGTACCTCCTTCGCCAGCTCCATGTAGGGCAGACAGCCATGCTGAGTGTCCTCCATGCGCACACCGCACTGTTGACTCAGCTGGTGTCGTTCATGGAGGGCATCTCATCGGGCATGTCTGACCTACAGAGGGGCAACAGGTCCATGGACTCCTCCCTGACGGCAGCAGTGTCCCTCCTCAGACAGTCCCTCACCCCTCCTGCCTCTGCTCCATCCACACTCCCCAGCACCTTGCCCGTCCCAAGCACACACACACCGGCACAGGCACACACCAGCACACACACATCCAGCACACAGACACACACGCCACAAACTAAACGCACACGCACGCACAGTCAGGGGACTGAAACCAGACTCACAGGGGATGGGGCCCTGGTACACACACACGCATCCACGGGCACTGCGCAGTCCTCAGTTGCCTCTCCCTCCAAAGCACCCTCCCTTGCCTCACCTGCAACCCCAAAGACCCAGCGCCTCTTCCTCAGTGACCTCGGCCTCTTCCCCTCCGATCCAGCTGCCCCAGCATCCAGGGGGAAGAGGAAGCCCCCCACACGGAGCAGAGTGCCCCTCGCCCCCGGACACCCTCCCCCAGGCGCAGACAGACTGAGGCCCCCACCCGCAAGTCCCCCCGGAGTGGTAAGAGCAAGACCCCGCCGCCGCCCTGCAGCTCAAGCACCAGGTCACCTTCCTCCATCCCTCAGGCCCCCACTCCACAGGTGCCCCCGCCACACCCTGCCCCAGGTTCCCCCACCCACAGATATACCATCCCCAAGAGGCTCCGGCCTTCTCCCCCTGCCACTTGCTCTCCCGGCACCACACCCCCGCTGCGCTTGTCTGTGCCACTGATGTGGTGAGGGTGTCCTCCCCCTCTGTCCAGCCCACCTTGCCTGTTCCCCATTCTCCTCCCCTGGTGGTAGGCACTGCAGTGGAGTCCACTACCACCCTGTCTGACTTGGGCACTGCAGTGGCGGACCTGTCCACTCCATCTGCAGGGTCCACTGCAGTCGTGCCGGCACCCACAACATCTGAGCCATGCCCCCAGTTGTGCCGGCACACACCATGTCAGACACCTCCACTGCAGTTGTCAGTGGCTCTCCAGCACCCACCACCCCTTCCCTGCTTCCTCCTGGTGAGCCCTGATCCTGTCCCTGCGGTGCCTGGCCTACCCCCCGGTTGCCCCTCCTAGTGGATTGTCCCTGGTTTTGTGCAGGCATGTGTAGGGTGGCATCTGCCACTGTCACCCACTTGTGACTTTGTTGATGGACTGGCCATTGGCCTTTGTTTATGTTCTACCGGACTTCTACTTTTAATGCCACATATGCTGAATAAAGCAACTTTCTGTTCTCTAGTGCTTTTGCTTCTGATGTACATGATGTTGATGATGCTAAGAATGCCCTTGCTGCAGTGATGGTGATATTTGGTCTCATGATAATGAAGTGTTACTGTGCAGGAACCCATGTGGTCCAGGGGTTATGTGTCCTATCCTGTGGTGTATCCATGTCATCCATAGCAGCATCTGAGGGTGTCATGTGTTCAGTATTTGGCAATGAGATTTCCTACTTAGATTGGCAACTTCACATCTGTGGCTTCCACCCCTGCACATCTGTTGTGCCTGCCATTGTTCTATTCGTCTACTTCCCTGACCGTGTGGCCATCTCCAGTGAACATGCAGGTTTGGGCATCAATGGGGAAGGACTCATCTGTGTTGTCAGTGCAACATTGCTATACAAGTGTGTTGGATCTGTGCTGATGATTCCGTTGGCACTTCCATGACCAGGCTGATGGGACGGGAGCCCTCATTTGTTGCTAATTGTTGATTGTGTGTCCCATTGCTGCCATGGTATGGTATCTGTTCGCCTCACATCTGCAGTCTCCACAGGGTATCTGCATGTGTGTGCCCATTGGTGCAAATATGTGGGTCTGCATTCGGATGGTCACTTCTGTCATTGTGTCATTGATGATTGTTGACGGTGTCAGCCCCCATAGGTGTTGTTTGTCTGCACATGGCCAAAGTTATGTCTTATTTGCACTGCAGGATTTGGCTCCCCCAATTTATGTTGCAATGGGACACATACACTACTTTGCCACTGATGTGTTTGTTGTTCTGTGACCAGGAATCATCCATGCAGTTTGGCAGTTGCACCTCTTACTTTGTCAACACTTGCCTTTTGGTCACTGTGATGATGGGGGTTTGGACCCCATTGCCACAATGTTCAAAATGTGCTTCAGCTATGGACCCCACACTTACATTTTGGTCACTGTGATGATGGGGGTTTGGTCCCCATTGCCACAATGTTCAAAATGTGCTTTAGCTATGGACCCCACACTTACATTTTGGTCACTGTGATGATGGGGGTTTGGTCCCCATTGCCACAATGTTCAAAATGTGCTTCAGCTATGGACCCCACACTTACATTTTGGTCACTGTGATGATGGGGGTTTGGTCCCCATTGCCACAATGTTCAAAATGTGCTTCAGCTATGGACCCCACACTTACATTTTGGTCACTGTGATGATGGGGGTTTGGACCCCATTGCCACAATGGTCATGGCCTGCTTGCATTGTGGGTGCCACACACATATATGTGTGGCACATGTGCTAGGGGGTCACATTGTATGTTCAAAGTCATGTTCGGTGTTGTAGGCATTTGACACAGTCTACACACGCTTGTCATGGTGTTGGGGGGATGTCTCCTTCTTGCATTCCCTAGGTTGTGGTGTGCTGGTTGTGTCATGCATTGTCCATCCTATGAGTGGGGGTAGTAGTGGTGGTAGGCATCCTGCCCCCCCTGGCTAAGGGTGGTAGTAGTGGTAGGCATCCTGCCCCCCCTGGGTGAGGGTGGTAGTAGTGGTGGGCATCCTGCCCCCCTGGCTAAGGGTGGTAGTAGTGGTAGGCATCCTGCCCCCCTGGGTAAGGGTGGTAGTAGTGGTAGGCATCCTGCCCCCCTGGCTAATGGTGGTAGTAGTGGAGGCATCCTGCCCCCCTGGCTAAGGGTGGTAGTAGTGGTAGGCATCCTGCCCCCCTGGGTGAGGGTGGTAGTAGTGGTAGGCATCCTGCCCCCTGGCTAAGGGTGGTGGTAGGCATCCAGCCCCCCTGGGTGAGGGTGGTAGTAGTGGTAGGCATCCTGCCCCCCTGGGTGAGGGTGGTAGTAGTGGTAGGCATCCTGCCCCCCTGGCTAAGGGTGGTAGTAGTGGTAGGCATCCTGCCCCCCTGGCTAAGGGTGGTAGTAGTGGTAGGCATCCTGCCCCTCCTGGGTGAGGGTGGTAGTAGTGGTAGGCATCCTGCCCCCTGGCTAAGGGTGGTGGTAGGCATCCAGCCCCCCTGGGTGAGGGTGGTAGTAGTGGTGGGCATCCTGCCCCCCTGGCTAAGGGTGGTAGTAGTGGTAGGCATCCTGCCCCCTGGGTGAGGGTGGTAGTAGTGGTAGGCATCCTGCCCCCCTGGCTAAGGGTGGTGGTAGGCATCCTGCCCCCCTGGGTGAGGGTGGTAGTAGTGGTGGGCATCCTGCCCCCTGGCTAAGGGTGGTAGTAGTGGTAGGCATCCTGCCCCCCTGGGTGAGGGTGGTAGTAGTGGTAGGCATCCTGCCCCCCGTGTAAGGGTGGTAGTAGTGGTAGGCATCCTGCCCCCTGGCTAAGGGTGGTAGGTAGGCATCCTGCCCCCCTGGGTGAGGGTGGTAGTAGTGGTAGGCATCCTGCCCCCCTGGCTAAGGGTGGTGGTAGGCATCCAGCCCCCTGGGTGAGGGTGGTAGTAGTGGTAGGCATCCTGCCCCCCTGGCTAAGGGTGGTGGTAGGCATCCTGCCCCCCTGGGTGAGGGTGGTAGTAGTGGTAGGCATCCTGCCCCCCTGGGTGAGGGTGGTAGTAGTGGTAGGCATCCTGCCCCCCTGGGTGAGGGTGGTTGTGGTGGTAGGCATCATGCCACCTCTGGGTGAGGGTGGTAGTGGTGGTAGGCATCATGCCACCCCTGGGTAGGGGTGGTGGTGCGCATTCAGGCCCCTGTGTGCATATGTGGCATTGGTGATGGGCATCCCGCCCCTATGGTGCTGCTGTTGCTGGTGTAAGTATATTCAGCATCCCCGTGTGTGTGTGTGATGTGTCGTGTACGTGTTGTATGTGTTTTGTGGTTGGTGTCTGGCTTACCTTCTGCGCCGTACGCGTCCGTGCCTGTTCCGGTAGTAAATGTAGAATGTTGGTATGATCGGGACGAAGGGATTCATGGTTGGTTCGTGTCGTTCGTCCTTCTCGTTGCTTCGCGTCGTCCTCGTCGCTTCGCCTCGTCCTCGTCGCTTCGCGTCGTCCTCGTCGCTGCCGTGTTCGCCTCGTAGCCGTGGATCGTGTTGTGGCGGGAATCGGAGCTTATGTGCGCCTCTCCCGGATGCTTTGACGTGCCGTGCGTAGCGACGGGTTCGGCGCATACGGAAAGCGCATCGTACTTGTCCGGCCGGACGGGGCTGCATTTTTCCTTCCGTGCGACTCGATTCGGCGTTTCCGGATTCGCCTCGGTCGGAGAACAGGACCTGGTTTGGGTGAGTACGGCTCGGCCGGATTTTTTGCTGTTGTGCGCATCGTACTTGCTCGTTCGGTGTGCTGTACGGATCGGTCGGGAAACAGGCTTTCGCATGGCTTTTTCCCGACCGAATGGTATTGGGTGTGCCTCCGACCGAGATCGGAATCGGCCCCTTAGTGTCCAGCATATTCCCTGAGTTAATACTGACTGGAGTGGGAATAGTAATTTATATATGTTTAATGTGCAGTACCTTCTCTGAGTTAATATCTACAGAAGTGGGAATAGTAATTTATATATGTTTAATGTACAGCATTTATCTTGAGTTAATAGTGACTGGAGTGGGAATAGTAGTTTATATATGTTTAATGTGTACCACTTTTTATGATTTAATATTTATTGTAGTGAGAATAGTAATTGTTATATGTTTAGTGTCCAGCACCTTCTCTGAATTACTACTTAGTGGAGTGGGAATAGTAATTTTAATTTGTTTAATGTAAAGTAGTTTTTATTATTTAATGCATACTGTATTGGGAATAGTAAATTATATATGGTTAATGTTTAGTATTTTTTATTACTAAATTGTAAGTGTAGTGGGAAGAGTAAATTATATATTGTTTATGTTTACCACCTTCAATGAATATTGTTTAAATGTATTGGGAATAGTTAGTGATGTTTGTTTATGTAGAAATATATTTTTAGAATTATTTATAATTTATATAAAATATTTATATAACAAATATGTTATTTGCTGTGTATTTATTTATTTTATATAACGAGTTGTAGGAAAATTACTGTATGTGTTTTTATATGTGAAGAAATATAAATGTGTTTTATTATGTGCAGTGATAATGAATTTGTATTGTGTAAGTAATGTATAGTTTATAATTTACTAGTAAAAAAACCAATATGATTATTTATTGTTAATTAAAATGGTACATTTATCAAATTAATATATTTAAGTAAAATATTTAATAATAAGATATACATATAAAAATAAATTAGACATTTTTTATTTTCAAACAAATTTTATTTTTGTATAAGTAGATAGAAAGAGAAAAAATAAATTCTTGTATTTATACAATGGAATAGAAATTATTAAATATACATAAAATATGTCAATTTTTATTTAAGGAACATAAATTATTTTACATACATTTATTAGTTAATTGAATTTTTTAAGGAAAAAAAATGTTATGTTATTATTTTACAAGACTTGTAACATTGTAATATATGTATACAAATTATATAACCATTTTTGGTATATATATACAGAAAGTAAAGCATTGTATGTTTATTTATTATTTAATATTGTAACATTATAATGTTGTAGTAAATATTGTTTATCATTTACAAATAATTAGCACTTTATTACATGTAAATACATTTTTAATTAATATTATTAGTATATAAAATATTAATAATATTAATTATTACATTGTTGTATTGAATGAATTTTTTTTTAAACAGGTAAGTTTTATTTAACAATTTTACATAATTAATATGTATTTTTTATAATTAATATCATTATAAAAAAACATATACAATTATAATAATAATAAATATATTTTTATATTAATTATTATTATAACTTTACAAAGTATAATACAATATATAATAATTTTTAAATATACAGAAAATTGTGTACAACATAAGAAAAATATATGTGAAATTTATACTTTGCTATCATGCTTTTTTTAACATTATTCCTTTTTTAAACATTTATTTAAGCAGCCATTTTAAGTTTACAGGGACTATTTTGTAACCGCGTACTGTTATTTTGGGTCATTGAGGACCGGAGAAGCTCGCGGTTGGAAGCTGCGTCGCGTCGAGCAAGGTAAGGGAAATTTTACTTATTTTTCTAACTTAATACTTATGTTTTAGTGTAGTTAGGACATATATATTGTATTTATAGTTAGGTTATTGCGTTTTTGGTGTGCTGTACTTGTTAGTTATATTTTAGTGAGATGTCGTGAGTTACTGCTTGAGGCGTAGTGTAGACGGACGATAACATGAGTAAATATGTGTTGTTTTGTTGATATAAATTCATGTTATTGTATTTAATCAATGTATTTGGGTGTATTTGTGTGGGTGGGTATGCTTTTAATCTTTTTTGCAGATTAATTTTAATCGACTTTACGTTGGAGACAGAGACGCGTTTTTTTTTAAAAAAGAACTGTGTATTAGTTTGTTAAACTAATATTATTATCACAGTTTCTTTTATTTTTCGGTATTTCCTGGAGCGATTTTTATATTTTTGTATCTTTTTCGGGTTTTTGAGGGTTTCCGTAATTTGGATTTCGCAAGGATGGATTTATATGGGACGTGTTGGATTTTTGCATTTTTTGGGGGCTTTTTAAACTTTAACATGGATTAACAAATAGATGGAAGGATTATTACTTTTTGGAATACATCTTCTACAGCTACATAAACCGTAAGTCTATTTTATTTTAATTAATTGGGTGGGAAATGTTGTTAAAATTAATAGTGTTTTATAGTATATTTTGATAATTATTATTTATTTGTAAATATATTTTTTAATTTAAGAAAATATACATGACAAATAAGTAATATTTGTGAAAATATAATATTAATATATGTGTGTAAAGTGTTTGTTTTGTGAACGAAAAAATGTATAATAGCTGTGGAACTTTAGTTTATAAAATGCTTTTGGCTATTAGGGATAGGTAATCTAGGCCTCTTGTTGATGGGTATAGGGCAACCTGACTTTGCAGTAGCTCAAACATTTTTTTAGTTTGTTTAGTTAATTTGGGACATATTTGAGTTACAGATTGTTCCATCCGTAATTCTTGATAGCTTTGTTCTTTTTGTATAGATTGTAGAAGTTTTTGTAGGGTAGGTTTACCTCTGCTTGTTGTTGCTTGGAAGGCATTATGCCATCCTTCAACACTATTATTTGTTTTAGCTTCTTTGTTTAAGGTACTTAGGTACACGTTCCACCAAGGAATGTGGAATTTAGGTTGCCTTCTATGCCCTGATCTATGCAATCTTCCCACCCAGGTGTCCTCAAAGTAGTCTAGTAGTGGGCTTATTTTGTCTTCGTTCCTTTTGTAATAGGGGCTTTCTATTAGAATATTGTAGTGCTCTGCTACATCGGTTACAGGTACATATGCTAGTGCTATTAGCTTTTTGATTTGGTAGGCGAAAGTACTGTCTGTAGCATATTGTACACTTAGGGTTGATTTTTGTAGATGTCTCCAGAGACTCTGGTTAAAATGATAATAGCAACCCTGAATTGCTGTGTGTGGATAATTTTTCAGTATAGCATTTATCATGGCTATTTCAAAATCAATAATTATTTTTGAAGGAAAATAATTATTGCTTTCTTCTTTTATTTTAGTGAGTATATCTATGTAGGTAGTTTGCTGTTTATTTGGTAATAGTGCGTAGATGAATGGAATATTTGAATGTTGGTATAATCCATGCACTGTGTACAGCTGGTAAAATGGTTTTGGACAGACTTTGAAAGTTCCATCCATCATCCAGGTGTCACATTGCTGTAATTTAAGTAAATTGTTTGCAGTAGCAAACATAATTATTCTTTTATCTGGGCATTTGTTATCAAAAAATATAAATGGTTCTTTACTGTGAGTAATGCTTAATTCTGGTGGAATAACTACTTCTGCAAATGTTTTAGGGGCAGGTATAGTAGTTGTAGTTGCTTTTTTTGTCTGGCAATAGTTCTTTTTAAAGAAGCTATGGACGGTAATTGTCCTGATGCATGTTGAGGTACTTTTAATAGTTGCTCTTTTAGTATTTGGGTAGTTGGTTTGTCAGTACTAGTGCTTGCTTCTTTTATACTTTCAAGAGCATCTCTAACCTCAATCTCTGTTATGTTTGGGGGTGATTATGTTCTTTTACAGAAACAACAGTAGTTTCATGAGTAGTAGCTCTTCCATAGCATTTGTTAGAGTAGTATTTGCTACACTTCCAAAATACTTTAAGGCCAGTTTGTTTCTCCTATGTATACACATACCCCATATAACATAATAGCATTTTATTTTTTTGTGACATTACAAATTCTGCACCTTCAGTCATGTTGTTTTGTTTTATGCTAGGGAAAATTCAAAAAGAAAATATTTTAATATAATAAATACAACATGTTTATTAAATACAGTTACATTTCAGTGAATATACTTACAATGTTTAGTTTGATGTAAATGAAATTGGTCAGGAAATGATTTCAAGCTTTCTTTTCTATTTTCTTGATGTAATTTCTGTTGAGAAGAGAAAACAAACATATTAATAATTTGATTATATTGTTTGTAGATGATAGGGATTTTAGGGGAAAAGGGTTATTTGGGTGGGTATTTAACGTTGTTTAATAATGGAAAATTATATACTTACTTTTTAGTTGTATTTAGTTTGTTAGTGGTTGTAGAATTATTTTGGAAGCTTTTGCTGTTGGCTGTAGAGGAGATAGATAAAAAGAAAATATATATTAGTGAATAACGTTTGGAAAATATTTTTAGGTCGGTTTGGCAAAAATAGAATATACTTACATTTATTGTTCTTTTATTGGTGAGGATTTTGAAAATAATTTTCTGGCTTTGTAGGATATCTGTAGAGGTGATATAAAAGTAAGGAATGAAAGAATAGTAAATTAGGTTTCAGAAATAATTATTGTTGAAGGTTAGTAGTATTGTTATATTTTAAAAACAGTTTTACTTACTTAGGGGCCCATTACGATGGCGGGCGGAAGCACCACCGCCGTGCTGGCGGATGCAAAAAGCACCAGTTACCGCCGGCACGCAGCAGTCCACACGCCCGTCCAATTACGATGCGAAAAGTAGGCCAAACACCGCCGGCAAGCCAGCAACACCGTCCGCCATCAAAGTGCGCCCGTACACGTAGCGGCGCAGCTCAACTGACACACACCGTCCGACGAAACACGTCCCGCCCGGCGCATAAATTACGATGCCGCAAACAAACGGCTCCCATGGCCAAGAGATACCGTACGACAAACCGAAGCGGTAACACGGATGCCGAGCACGGACAACGAAGAAGCGGCTCCCCGAGCATGAATCCAGCACTGCAGGCCCTCCCCATGCTTCTGCTGATGCACCACCAAGGACGCAACGTACCGCGGAGACGCAGGTAGGCACACACACAACAAGTGCACGCAAACAGCGCACACAGTGCAAGGGCGGAAAAAGCGGACAACCCCCCACCAGCGCGTGTACACTACACATCCACCATTGCATCCACATATGACACACAGGCCAAATCGTAACATCGCGGAACACATGTGTACACACCACCTGGGACTAGGAACCAACGACCCCGTCACGGCCCCAAAGCGCCGATGACGCCGCCACACATGCGCACAACGCAGAGGCCAACCGCAGCGCCATGCATGCGTCGCACACAGACACAGGGACACAACCAAGCAGCACACACATCAGCCCCACCCCGAACGCACATGACACGTGACAGGCCTGCCACAGACATGTCCCCAACGCCCAATTCACGGACAACACCCAACGCCACACAACCGACGCATACATGTCAGTGAAGACACGCAACAGCAGGACACACCCCAGTGTAACAAACATGGCGTAGCACACAGCGGCGGCAACACCAACTAGGAGAAGCAGGGCCCCTTCGGGAAGAGGAACGCCAGTACCACACTGAAACACCCATACCACCCTGCACATATGAACAAGACATATAAAACGGAACACCAAAGAGCCCGGGGACCGACAACAGGTGGCCCAAGAATAACATTCACACACAAGGCCCAACGCAGAGCGGAAAGGCAGCCTGCCGCCCACACAAGGGAGAGCAGACAGCACTGAATGACCTTCCATTCCAACTCCGAAACCACAGCCCTACGACAGAAGCCGGTGAATACAGCCATTGTCCAAGAATAGACCAACACAGGCATGCCGAGGAGACCGACCACAGGGCAGATAGCGCATATCACAGAAGCACACAACGGACGGGGAAGAAAGAAGAAAACACTCCCCATGTCGGCCACATGCAAGTTAATTGGAAGGAGTCACACATCACTGACCTTGAACTGTCTGAGAAGCATGTGGGAAGAGGGCCCGTGTCCTCCAAACAAGCCAACAGAACACAAGTCCTGTCTCCCTACGACTACACAGAGCTCACAGCAACCTCGGAGCGTGCACATTGCAGACTGCACACACAGCCGGAGCACGCCACCTCAACGAACCGCTGCGAAATGGCAACCGCAACACACCTACCCAACTACGCCGAACAGCTCAAGCTGTACAAAACCAACCTGTTCCATACATTGGGATGCGATCTCCTGTCCCTGCTGAACGTAAGTTACCGACTGACTTACCGCATCACATTGTTCAGCTGCGTCATGCCCGTCTTCTACTGTCGGAGGTGTCCCTACCAGCATCCCGTCGAGATATGCCTCTCCAACCCGGCATGTCTGAAGGCGGACCTGCTACCACTACTCCTCCCTCTGGACGCACACGACAGGGCCTGCTCTGCCTATGGGGGCATGGCGTATGTGGCCAACATCGCACCCGCACTGAAATGGGACCACTGTGCCTCCACACGACGGATCATCGAGAACAGCTACATCGAATGTCACCCAGCATGCCCCATCATGGTCCTCCAAGGGACAACTTACGAACAACACCTTGACAGCCACCATCCGCTACATTGGCTGGCAAACATGTACACCACCAATGACATGGAAGCCCTGCTGGACGGCATCGCATACCTGACAACCTGTAAATTCGTCGGACCACAACGCAGGTTCCCGAGTGACCTATGATGTCCAACCCCGCACCCATGCTTAGCTTCCGCACGGACTGGCCAGTCACCACCACAACAGCCATACCAAACGACCGGCAACTGTAACCACACCATCAACGACATCGCCATGACATCGGATATGACCGGGACATGCACACTGTTCCCCATCACATCCAGGAACACCGCATGCATCGTGGGAGGCAGTGGCATGGGCTCTGTGTATCGCACCCACATGGACGGAACTGCACGAACAACCAGGACACGACATGGATCCAGCGCCCATGGACACACACACCGCTCAGTGGACATGAATAGGTCGCCTGGAGTCTGTGGGTGCTGCACCCCTCCCACCCCCGCCCGGGAATCCCATACCAGGACCTTTGCATGGACGACAAGTGCATACAACAACAACACGACCCCAGTGACTGTGACATGTCCAGTAACCACCACAGTGCAACAACAAGTGGCACGCCGCTGCATGCACGCAAGCACATGCCCTGATGTCATCTCACATGCACGCGTGCATGAGGAACAACCGCAGCAAACCTGTCACATGGAACTGAGATGGACTGTGCCCATGATGCCAAGCGGTCTGGTAGGCTACATGTATACCGTCTGTGTCAAAGTCCGCAGCTCCGCAGCTATACGTAAATGTACATTAGCACAGCCTTGGCCAAGCAGATGTCACTCTGAAGCCCACATCCCACATGCAACAGCCAATCACATGTAACCCCACACCCTATCCCATTTGCAATCATGCTCAGTATATCCTCAACATGTATTCCGCTGCCAGTAGTGTCCACTATACTGCATCACAGAGGACAGAAGACTCAATATAATGTTTGAAACCAAAACTGTCTCCGCTGACTCATTTCACAAGTACGAATGAGAGAGGATGAGAGTATGTGAAGTACACGGCAGTCGTGACATGACCATGTAGTCCACTGGTATTGGATGTCAACGCAAATGAGTAGCACTACTGTGGAAGACACACATGTGTCGTGTGAAGTCGTATGGACGCAGTGCTCAGGTGGGTGGGTGCGACGGGTAGATGCGCACATGCCAAGTTGGAGCACGCCGTGTTGGGAGGGGTCATGAACAGTACACCACCGCTTCCCTGGGCATTGTGAGAGGACACCTGTCGGGGGAGTGAACACGTGTGTGCACAGCAGCCGGGCACACGTACAAAGCGGTACCAGGCGCACCTCAGCCCACCCTCTGTGGACAAGCTGGATCCTGTTGTGCGCCCGCCATGCCCCTTGACAAGGCACACACAGCCCCAGTCGACCAGGTGTAACCCCAACATAGTCAATCCGCACAGGCGATACAGGGCACGGGATGGCAGTGGAGCATGGTGTGTGAGAGGTCTCCTCGCGCTCCTCCTGGTCATATCACGCAGGCAATAGAACCTCAACGTCTAGCATGGCACAAGTCAAATGGAAGTGTAGGGGACGCACCACAGCACGAGCAGCACTGACGTCACGGGAGGTGGCTCGCACCATCCCATCCATTGCCCATCATACCAACCACGCCACATGCCATTGCGACTAAGTGCAAGCGCGTGCGCCACCACCCCGAGCCCTCCCCAGAGAGGCCAAAGAGTGAATGTGTGGGCCATCAGCCGCAGACGGACGCGGCCTGGCCGCAAGGGCAGCCACAGCCACTGGGTGTCGCAGGTGGCGGATCCGGAAGGCGAAGACTGTGATGCATAGTCCATGCAGGCCGGGTCTCCATTTGGGGCACCACGCAGGTGGACGGCGTCCCGCCACACATCATACCCTGAGACAGCCCACTCGTGCAACTGGACCCACACATACACTCCTTGCCCTCTCTGGTGCGAGCTTGGGGCTGCCTGTGCAGGCGCTAGCCTCGCAGGTGAGCATGCATATTGGGGGAGCGAGGGGAGGACATGAGGGCTGGGGCGAAGATGACTGTATCACTGTCAGTAAGTACAAGGGATGACCCAGATGTGGAAAGGAAGAGACGTGTCCCGTGTGTACTGCAACTAGTCGCCAATCCAACTACCCCCCATGTCCGGAATGTAAGCCCGCACCTAGGCCCGCCCATCCGCCACATCGAACATACCACCAGCACGACAACCTTCCCATTCGAAACACTGACTGGGGGTGGCGACCAGTGTACAATCATGTGTAGCCTACCCACGCGTACATGTGGGCCCTCCATGATCCATGTCACCTGCGGCAAAGTCATGACATGCGCAATGAGGGAAGTGAGGAGAGCTGTCCGCCCCACGCGCAGAAGGTGCATCAGCTCCACAGACCCAGCAGCGAGTCCAGCAGGGGTCACATGTGCAGGGGCAGCTGTGCCTGGTGTGAAGGCACATGCATATAGACAGCACATCGACCAATGTGTAGTCTGCCCACATCTACAGTCCATCATCATGCGGACATAGGAATTGAACACAGGGCAACACATCTTCAGTTGGTGCACCCACCGTGACCAACAATGCGCAATCATCGACGTACCCGCCCTGTGCATGGACCCCCACCCAACGGAGGCACATCCAGTGCCACCATCCCACACACACAAGCCTTCCACGGAACATGCTGTGTCCAATGGTCAGTACAGAGTCAGCGCCCATCTGGTGGATCCTGAACAGGAGACACATGCACACACATGCCAGCTCCCACTATGTACGTCTGCCACCTGGCACGTGCAATGTAACCTCTCACCTGTGACGTGTGACTGCAAGCACACAGCCGTCTTGGCATGGGGCTGTCAATGTGGACACCTGTCAATGTTTCGGGAGGTGTGATCCGTACAGTGCTGTACATAGGGTGCAGTGCTGACACCTACTACTGTCTCATATCCCCTCGTGCCACAGGTCTCACTTGTTTTGGCCGCTCAGCCTGTGCCCACATCGTCGTCGTCGTGTGCCATACTCATCCAGCCGCGGAAGCAGTTCCATGCTCAGCAGACATTCATGTTGCCGTGGCGTTGCCGCTTGACGGATATGCAGTCAGTCCCCATCAGCACGCCCCGCAAGTCATTGGGGCCTAGATCCCCATGTGCATGCACATGGCAGTGGTTTGTATCACTAGCCATTGCCATTGTTGGGAGACCTGTGTAAGTGTATTGTGGCCGTGCCGTCCCAGCTTGACAGCTGGGCTGTGGCTCATGTGCTTGCTCAGTCATGTCAGTGATGTGTATGCGAAATTGCTATGTGTCGTGTTGCTTTGACATGTGTCCTCTGCCATTGTCCCTAGGCGGAGACCGAACATTGACCGCCCATACCAATTGCTGGCGGACATGGACGATACAGAGGTTATTAGGAAGTTTCGGCTGGACAGGCCAACCCTGCATCGACTGTGTGCCATGTTAGAACCCCATCTCCGTCCCCGCAGGGTGTATCTGACTGCTGTCACCCCCACGGCTAAGGTGATGGCCGCCATGCATTTCTTCGCCACTGGGTCATTCCAGCACACAGTGGGCATTGGAGGAGGGATGTCCCAGCCCATGTTCAGCAAGGTGCTGAGGGATGTACTGGCAGCCATGATGCTGTACCGAAACAGGTACATCCGCTACCCCAGGGCTCGTGAA